>LUCH01000919.1:0-16303 GCA_013368495.1 Paragonimus heterotremus | reverse complement strand
ATGAAAATATCATGAGTCTCCAGCAGTTGTCCTCAGTAATATTGTTTATCATATATTGACGTTTATCCGCCGGTTGAACTATCGCACATTCTATAGCTACCCGTTTAAAATGTGCTAGTTGATTTGTACACATTTTTATCAGGCTTTTCGTTTCTCCGTATATTCTTATTTTCATTCCCCATCGTTGTTGGCTTTCGTGGACGGGCCTTACAATATCTGGTTACGCGTTTTATGTTCACTTGTGTCAGTTCGGCGTGTTTGAACTGAGTGAATGTTTTTCCAACAAACGTATGAATGCATCAGTGCTGCTGAGAAGTACTTCAGCATGATGACTGTTGATTACGAAATAGTTGTGCATGATTTCAGCCTTCACACTTCATAGGCTTTTCAGTTAATTTCCTGAATAGTTAGGCGCTAGAATCCCGTGTCGTTTTTCATTGTGCTCATCAATAAGTTTTATTACGCAACACGTAGCGGTAATTTAAATGCAATTGTCCTCTTTGTTTGTCTGACTGTCCGTTGATTCAGAGTCCTCGTGTATGATGTTGACGTAGCGACCACTTCGAATTCAATCCGTGCGCGTTAACTAGTTTCGATCGCACATTACACCGACCACCTTCAATATTTTCCCTCCTACTCTCACGTACCTTCGACACGAGCTGTGTGGCAGGAGTAAACTGGATCATTCATGCTTGTGCATCGTTGTGTGGTCGAAGTCAACTCTCTGGCTGACATTCCAGAGGGGAAGCTATATTATGAACATAGTTGTTTATCATTGACTACACTTAACTGTTCATTGTTGTTTGTAATCCTTTTTGATGCAAATTAATACATGCGCCTAAACATTTATTTGAAGGATTAGGGAACCCAAAGGTACCCAGCGAACGCAAACGAACTAAGTATGTCACGCTATCGCCCCGTTGTATTACTGCTTAGTTTTACCGCCCGATCGCAAGTAATCTCGTGTATTGATAATATTCTTTATGTAATCACTGCATTATCCTCAACCGGTCGTCCCGGTTACATTGGTTCCACACTCCGACGCCGCGTATGGAAATTATCAGGTATCGTCCATAGCAACCTTTGGTGGAGTGCTCTTCCTACATGTCGTGATCTTCGCAACCCCACGGACACTGCTTTCCACGTGAGTTGTTCCAGCTAATCTATAAACATTTTATTCTATGTGCATATAACTGGCGTTTATTCATCGTCGCTATAGTTTTCTAATGGTATCGCATATCTGATGACCGTCCCTGGCTTCACTAACCTACATCATTGATAAACCTCCATTTTTTGGGACAGCGTTTTCTATTATTCGGTCTACAACCTAGTCTACAACGCTTTATGACAAATCGGATGCTCATCGTAATGTGGAGCACTATAGCACCTAGAGTTTTGAATACAATGTACATAATGATTCGACCAGATTGATATAATTCTCACTACATGGTGGAGAACTTCGGAAAAATATCTCATTTTTTTACGCCGTGCAATCCTTACCTTTTGATGGTGTACCATCCTTCTGCAAAAAGAGCATTTGAAAACCGGAATTAGAGGGTAATATGGAGTACTCCACAGCACCGAGCTAAACGACCGACCACCATTTTAACTGCTACAGCATATAAAAGGCCAGCTCAGCTCACGCGAACTAGACGATATGCTCTCCAAAAATCTACGGGCGTAAAAATGTCAGTGGAGGACGACAGTTCAACCAACAAGCTGGCAACCCTCACTAATAAGGTGCTTGAAGTTTCTCCCTCACATACGGTCTTTGCAATAGCTACGGAAACTCCTTTGCTGTCCACTCCGGTTCCTGCAGCTGACAACAGTTTTAAGCTATTGCTAATAAAAATGTGCATCTGTATGGAAGATACGGTATCGTAGATCAAGACGATTAAAAAGCGTTCGTCTAAAACACGTGCGCGATCGAACCCCCGCGGTCCACCAAAGCGGCGTTGGTTCCACGAAAACGTCTAGCAAAAAAAAACAAGAAGCACATCTCAAAGTCAATACTTCTTGCCGTTAAACCGGTAGGCCAAATAGTGACGGCGATTAACGTTGTTGGTCTATTTTATGCAAGTCATTGATCAGCCAGCTTGCGGTTTCTAACCGATACTGTAGCAGAAATCAGCATTAACCCCTATCAATCAAATGATTGACTTCAGTTTGACCAGTACGTAATACAAACTGCAGAACAACTGCACAAAACTTCTAAAAAAAACGCTCAGCTACTATCGATCCCGGCCTCTGACAAAGATTTTACTGGATAGTCAAAACTGTTGAAATCCAACCGCCACTCATTCGTGCCGGCTTCCTAGCACATTTCAACTTTGATGTCAAAAGCACAGGCTGATTTACAATATTATAGCTTGTAGAACGAACGGCATCCATTCAAACATTGTATCCATTGGTATGGGCTGGTTCTTGCTGCAACACTGTTAAACGATTTTCTATCAATAAATCAGCCTTGCTCACATACCGAAACGGTTAAGCACAGCGTACAATATCACATTACTACACGCGACCCTCCTGATCCATGGGATCATGCTGACTGCATCCAGCCAAGCTGAAGATAACCGAAGATAATTCGAACATTTGCAACAGTTACGCACAGTTCGGCCTTTAAACGGCCTTTGAGCATCACCAGTGCACATGATACCGAAGAAATTCTCCGGTGATTAAAGATTACGCGGCGATTATCGCACTTCTAACAAGTCCACAATCTCTGACGAGTACTCCATATCGCACATCTATGATATTTCCTTGGAAATCTGTGATGCGACCGTTCGCTCCGAGGTCGACCTGGTACATGCCTCTTATCATGGTCCAGTTATCGAAGGGGATATTTCAAAGACCATTCTCAAAACCCTCAGACTAATCAAATTCGCATAAATACCACTCGTGTTTGTAACGCAGCTCACACACGTCGACTTTTCACGAACGATATATTACAGGGACTAACCATTGCTTACGTGTGTCTCGACGACGTTCTGAGCGCTGACCACTCAAAAAAACAAACATGAGTGTCCTCGGGTCGCTTCGCTAAACCTCCTTAAACATCACACTGATTAAAGCAGCAGCATACCTCTGCCAAACACATTTGTCCATCCTAACTGTCTCGACTCCCACGACAATGGCCTATACCTGACGCTTTCCAGGCACACTCAACTATTATCGATGACTCGACCAACATTGCACAGACGTCTCAAAATCCCTAACTAATATAGACGACTCCAGAGTTGTCTGTCGAATCCACATCAGCGTCTTAGGCAGCATCCTCTGTGGCATAGGAAGCTTTCCGTCAAACTCCCGAAATTAGTTTCGTCGACGGAACCTGAACGCTCGGCTTTTCCCCACCACTGATGCATCGAACGACGTTGTAGATACCGTCTTGAAACATTCCATAAACGGTGAACATTGATCTGCAATTTGCCTCTTGCAACTCCACCTAGAACAAGCAACACATAGCACTTTTGGACGCGGATTTCTAATTATCCCTCTTGCAGGTTACTTTAGACAACCGATATACCGCCAATCAAGCTGGTCCTGAACCTTTGATACTCGCCTTTCAAACCATACCGGATTGGTGTTCTACCTAAAGAGTCAGACATCTGCACCACATTTCTCAACTTGCTAGAGGCATCCAACATTCATGCGGTGAAGCTAACATCGATCGCAGTTGACGTCCTGTCCCGTCCAGATATCAACATGGCCCAACCACTATCGTCTTTTTGGTTTATCATTTGCCCGGATGCCACACACTCGTAAATACGAGATAATTAACTGGAATTCCAGCTAAGGGAGTGTAAAGAACGCTTACCAAGAAGCACTACTGAACGAATTGCCCAGTTCGAGTCAGGCGGGAGAACCTAACGAACATTGGGAACGAACCGCAGCAGTTGTGAAAGTTTGTTATGAAGTACCTGAGCGGTTGCAACAGAACTGGATTACTGTCACGAAAATAAACCTCATGAACCAGCGTCGCTCGATTCCACCTGGTTGTGAATGTGAACTCAAACACAAGCTGACCAACAGTTTGCGCAACACACCATGGGCACCACTTGGGTGAGCAGTCGAAAGAAATGGAAAAAAAACCTTTTAACTGAGAATAACAGAAAACTATTTTCACTGATCCGTGGCTATATCAGCTGTCTAGTCGGTGCAAGCGAGACCATATGTGAAAAAGATGCTTCGCATATCACCGACCAATCGCGCCGACTTGACAGATGAGCTGAATGTGTTCCGAAACTGTTCAACTGGTCTCCACCAGAACATGTAGACGACAAGACTCGAACGGTCAGGCATCACGTTCAAGACGCCCCTCCGTCGGAAATGGGAGTGGTACTGGAGCATAAGTTATTAAAGCGTAAAAAGATTCCTGGATCACTTCTTCTCTCCTCTTCTCTTTCCAAGGATGGCGGGAAGGTGATATCAGAACTGACGAAACTCCTTCAGACGATTTGCGGAATAGAAGATGCACCGCACGATTGGTGCTTAACAATGGTAAATCCCGTTTTCAAAAAGGGAGCCCGAATTTTATGTGACAATCACAGAAGCATCAGTCTACTATCTGCTGCGTCCAAGTTACTCACTGGCATCATTTTACGTCAGCTCAGTAAGCCCAGACGAAGTCAGATACGGAAGGAACGGGCAGGAATCCGGTCCGGTTGTGGGCGCGTTGATCTCATTTTTACCTTGCGATGGATCTTGGAACATCGATACTCTTACAGGCAGCTGACGATCATGGGCTTTTTGGACCTGAAAGCTGCTTTCGAGTTAGCTGTTCGTGACGTTCTGTGGAACTGTCTTCTTCGCAAGGAAGTTCCAGGAAAATAGATGAATCTGTTGAGATCACTGTATGCTCACTCTGTAAGCAGGGGAGGGTTTGCGGACAGTCACCCCGGGCGTTCATCACTTTTAATGATATTCGTCTTCCTGTCCAATCTTTGCCATGGACGACATTCTGGAAAGTCCGCTTGAAGAAACTAATGAGCCTGGTGTTGAGCTTCTTCCTGGCACTAGGTTGACAGACGTGGAGTGTGCGGATGATACTGCTTTACTTGGCCCCTCTGCCGAAGACATGCAGGCCATGTTAAACAGGGTGAGTGACCGGGCTGGTTTGCACGGACTGCGTTTCGCACCTTTAAAGTGCAAAGTGCTGCTTCAAGGCTGAAGCAGTCACAATCCTACCCTCTTTATTGTAGGCAATCAGTCCACTTAGGACTGTGAACACTTTTACATGCTTGTGCAGCACTACCTTGTCAATCCGTAATATTGCTGGTGAGATATTAACTAGGATAGCAAAGGCAATAGTTGTTTTTACTAATTTGCGTTATGTGTTGCGTCAGAAAGACGTTCGGTTGTCGCTGAAAGAAAATATATATACTGCTTGTGTGCGTTCTGTTTTGCTCTATGGTTCAGAAACGTGACCGGTTCGCAACGAAGATGCCAACAGACTTGCTGTATTTGACCACGGTTGTATCTGCCAATTAGTCTACGGCAGATGGACTGATCGCGTGGGCAACAAGACAGTTCGTCGGCGCGTATTCCGAAACGCTCGAGATGTGTGATTAATTGATCAATTAATCGTGTTGTTTTGCCTGCGGTGGTTCGGTCACGTGCTCTGCATGCCAGCTGAGTGTTTGTCGTACGGTGCATTATAGAATAAGACCAACACTTCGCTAAAACTGTATGGTGGTCAAGCAACAACGCGGTCACGAAGTATGAAGACACAGAACACGGAGTGCACCAAACACGTTTTTGACAAAATCTCATTGAGCAGCTAGCTATAAAAGAGAAGAAAACTAAAAACAATCACATGTGAGGCTTGGTGTTGTTCAAAATTCACACTGTCTCACTTTAGCGTTTGTGAACGCCAACTAGATGTTGACTGCCTACGTGTCGACCAGGTGAATCAGCTAACTGCCAAAACAGTCGGAGCGATTGAACGAAGTTTTCTGCTCACGAAGGGCTGGGTTATGTAATCGAATGGTAACAGCCTCGGCAGTTGCTAACATTCGCTGGCGAACGAGTTTTTACCGATTTCGTGGAACCCTGTAGATAACGGTGATTGATCGGTCCATACTGACCTGATGATCGCTGTCGGTCAAGTGATCTACAATGGTAATCGTGATTTATTCTATATCACTAGTCCTAATCCACGTCTGATGATGTTCACTGATGCGTCTAGACAAATACCGAGATGTACAACGCACACAGTTTGCTGAACAATCGGAAACGAACGAGTAAATCACCACAGATGAGTTGTGGATCGGCACCTTATCCTTCAGATTTAAAGTGATCAGCGGTGAACTGGTGAATGGCTGCGTTGAGTGTTCTAGTAATGAATGACTGCGAACGAAATAACGCATCCTAAAAGTTATTGAATAACATTACGTAGAAGTCGTTTAGTCCGGACGAAATGTCATTGAAACGTCGCGCCTGCAGTCAGAAAGACACAATGAAGTCGAAAACCGAACAACTAGAGAGAAATATTGCCCAAATAACTCATGTGTTTGATGACTTGCAAGAAGAAGAGCGTCTGTCGTTTGATAACCTTGTGAATTCAGTCGTGGGCAAACGGACAGAGAGGAAACAACGGAAACTTACCTACACAACGGATGACAAGACGTCATTCCCGAACCAACCTGAACAACATGTTCGTAACTTTGCCTCTATCACCTTGGACAACAAGCAACTAGAGATTCTATCATTAGGATCGAAATTTCGCATTCCACCACGTAATTATGATCAACTAGAGCTGGAAGTTAAATTCGAGAATTTTTATCGTCAAACTAGTTGCCACCTCAAAGGAAACACTGCAACAGTACAAGGCTGAGCTGATTAGCCTGTGTTATTAATACCGACGTAGTCTCATGTATTATAAAGGATCAGCAACTGGTAGACATCGTGAGGCATTGCGTGCAATGCAGGATCGGCAAGATGTACTATTAACGCGACCGGACAAAGGTGCTGGAACAGTGATGCCCGACAAATCAGACTATGTAAACAAGATGCGAGCGATTCTTGCAGACACTACCAAGTTTGAGAATCAGAAGAGAAAAGGATAAAACAACAATAGAGACAGACAATTAGTTATCTGAAACGACTGGAAGATCAAGAAGTTATAATGACTGCTCAACCGCAACTTATGGGAACTATAAGTACTATTATTCCTCGTCTGTATGGGTTACCAAAGATTCATAAGCCTAACTGCTATCTACGCCCTATTTTAGACATAAAGAATTCACTGTATCACGTCTTAACACAATGGATTGCCGAGAACTTGGAGCTAGTTCAAAGGCAGATTTATATTCACGATATACCTAGGCCGCTTGTTCTTTGTGCATATCACAGTAGAGTATTTGATCGCCTCCACTGTTTGTCTCGCCTTGGCAGACGTGTCACATTGGAAATGACTTCATCCATTTAGCAAGAACCTCGGTCACAGAAATGCATCAACTGTCAGCGTAGTAAAGCGCATTGATAACACGTCATCACAGTTGGTGTATTTTAATACCCGATTCTCGTTTATCAAACGTCCACCTAAACGGTGACCCGCAAACGTCATATAGCGACAGCATCTACAAACTAACCGCAATCGACCGTCTCACCTGTTGACCCATGGCTGTATACACCGGGGACTTTCAAATGAGACGGTCGCCAAAGCATTCTAAGAACACTGAGATGATAGTTTTGTGTACCGGCTGGTATCACCACCGATCGGAACACTCAGTTAGAATCTCCTCTGTTTCATAACATTACACAACTGCTGCGTTGTTATCACATCAAGACCTACTATCTCTGTACTAACGGATTGGTGGGACACTTCCACCGGCAACTTGAGGCTCCGTTAACAGCTCAATTCCGCTCGACATAATGGAGCGAGAACTTGTGACTGTTTCTCCACAGGACCCGGCCAACCGTTATAGGAGACGTTGACTGCACTCAGAAGAAAATTGGTCCAAAGCCTACCAAACTTGGATCCGGGCAGATATTCGCGTTTACGTCAGCAAAGATCCAAATTCCAGTTTACGTCGACTCGATAACATTGAAGCAGAGAGGAAAATGCTGTATTTACTCACCTGTGAGTTCGTACTCATGCGCTAAAATGTCACCAACAAACCGTAACCAAAACGATGCATTGGTTCTTTCAAAAAGGATAAACTTGAAAAGGTATGCCTAATTGTCGGAAGGTTTGAGCAAAACGAAATCGTAACCACTGATCGACTAAAACCAGTCTACACGGGAAAGGTCATCTCACTTGGTCCGATGTTAACAACAAATAACGATTCCCTATCTCCAACTGTATCGCACTCACTTGCTTCTCGGTTCTTGTTCCCGTGAACAAGGCAAACACTTGTAAATTTCAACTTAAAAGTGAGAGTAGAAATTGATGTTTAAAATATCCAACTCTCAGCGCCGAGAGAGCGTGCACTGGGATTCGACATTCAGGTCGGATACTGTCGTATCGACAAACCCATATAGACGATACATAAGGTAAGCTGCTTCTTATGAAATGTAACCTTCACGGCTTTCGTGGTACAACACTTTGGTACCCGTACATGTGGACACTGAGACAGGTGGTGATGGTAACGGTGCCAACCGGTCAGTTATACCGCGAAGGGCAACAACCACGTCCGACTGAAAACTTCATCAGGTAGTTTAAAATTAATCCATGAATGCTAACACAGGTTATTGTGCTCAGAGTTAGAGGGACCGCCCGTAGAGTTTATGGGTGTTTATCAAACATATCATGCAAGTTGAAAATCCAATTTCATTGCTTTGAATAATTTTACTTTAACGATGGTTGTCCTCTAAATCAGTAATAATGATTCACTCCCAAATTTCCACGTTGACATTAAATACAGCAGCAATCAACACCAAAACTTGTTCTTGTCCGATAAGCAGACCGGGCTGTCGTTACGACTTGATGAAATTCCAACTGCCCCTTTAAGGCAGAATTAGAAACCCCCAAGTGTCTTAGACCGTCGGTTTTGAACGCCATCCGATATACTACTAAGCATAGAGTCAGACAGTCATTCACATTCCCAACCGATATTATTTTGTACAGCGACATCTTAGATCTAAGATATTCTACATACGAGCTGCTTAAAGTTGATACCCCTTCACGCAGTTTCAAAGTTACGGAGTCTACCTGTGAGGGTGAAACATTAGTACTGAACAAAACAAGTCGGACAAAAGGAAGTTTAAAAAGTAAAACAACGACCGATTCTAAAAAAAACACCCACTGTCACACACTCGTAATCCAAGCCAAGTCGAGGATCTTACAGATTCGAAGACCAGATCGTCCACTGATGGGGTAGTATACATGCAGTGTCTTTCTACGTGCAGCTAGAGACTAACGGCTTACACGTTACCTTTCAAACGGAATAAGCCGAGGAATGTTAATCCATTTTCAGCTTCCAAAGACGGAACATAAGCTGCTAAGCCCAAAAGTAGAGAAATCATAATGCTCTGCTGAGGTTCCATTAACAGCGATTAAAAACTGGGCACAGGTGTTGTCACAAGCATTAGTAACATTAGCCAATTTGTCAATAAGAGCCAAAAAATTCCACGTAAGTGGATTTGCTTATATCTCATATTTTAACCACGAGATTTTACAGCTCTCTGGAAACTACCGTCCGGCACTATTGTCATCAACCGTTCTTAATGTTGCAGAAATGCTGACTAACAACGTTAAGCAATATCTCATAGAACCCATAAAACATGCGAACGTCTCGACATGGCTTTCGCGAAACCAGACCATGTTGAAAAAACCTTACATACACAATAAACACGTACACAGTTGACCTGGGCAACATCTACCAGTAAACGCTGTTTTCCTCGATTTCCAACAGGCCCTTAAAGTTCCATCCTTGAATGCGAACTGTTTACACTGTTTGTTAACAAAACACCTAGTTAGCGCACATCCGGTCATTTCGCAACATTCACGATACAACGGGATATAATTATCATTTCGCGATAGGTTACGCGGAACGCCTATCCACACAACACCAGAAGGGGAAAGACACTGTGAACTGGTAGTCGGGTGAGCTTCAAATGATTATTGGGCGATACTGGCCTACTAGTGACAATTAAGCTACCTAGTATGTGAACTACTGACACTAGTGACATCGTCCAGCCAACTGACTGTTCGGAAGACTACGTATAAACTGAACTTGCCCAACCGTTGATTAGACGAATTCATTCCGGAGACGTGTGGTAGAGTGCGCGCTACCTAAGTGAGTCTCCAACCAGAGGTTAATAGCCAGACATGCAGTGTTCTTCTTCGCTGAAATGTGAGTGTGATGGAAAAGGTTCGGCGACCCCATGGAATATCTTCGAAATCATCATTAGATACTGTGCGCGCGGTAATTGTTCAGTGAATAGATACCGTTTCACAAGAGTCCAAATAACAAATTACATTCGTTCACAACAAAACCTACGTACCACCCCTTTCTGAAGTCAAAACAGCACGCATTCAACTCAGAAAGCACTGCTTCTCAGTGCACACGTGGCACACTACACTCGCCAGTGAAAGCGGTAGTGCAGCTGGCTGGTACTCAACTTTTCAGATACGTTTGATCACTATACAAAACAGCCTTACCCAGATGCAGCTCTTGAGGTTCCACCTGCCAAGTGAAGTGAGGCCAAGTAATTAAACATCTAGCTCACCTCCGGTTTGTTCGTCTGATCGTCGGCTGCCTGACGGAGAAGCGTTGTTTGTCTGATTCCTTCCTTTTGAAAGGCTGAAACAGGCCAGATGTTTAGGACATCTCATGCTTTTTGTCGGGGACTAGAATCTCCTGTTAACTCCCCCATTTCTAAGCATTTCAATAATGCCATGCGACGAAAACACCTTGGGATCAGTCATTACTCTGCTAGTAGTCTATCCAGTGTCCATGGTCAAGCCAGCAACTAATGTACACAGCCTGGACCATTCAAAAACACCAACTCCCATATTCGACAATGAACCATTAACACTGTGTATATTGTAATAAACTAGGCGAAGCAATCAGGTGCGCAAACTTGAAACTGGGAACCAAAGTGAAATTCAGCAAATTTGTTGAAAATTTACTCAAAACACACAAGAGAGCTCACATTGGCGTATGCATATATATATATATATATATATATATATATATATATTACATTTCAGGACAAGGTAAGCAAGGCTACAAGTTTTTGAGTGCAAAACAGTAGGGCTAGGTTCCTGAGTATAGTTAAAGTCAATGTAGGCAGCTGGAAGTAAAACGAAGTCTATCTTCGGTACCACGACTGTTGTGTATGCATATATTTAATCCGCTTTTGCAGCTGGAGAATAGCATACATGAGCGCCTCAGCAGAAGGTGGGCAACCTAAAAGAATGAAACGAAACCTTGTAAGGAGTTCCAACGACTCGGATAACACACACAGCAATTAAAACAATTAGTCGCGTGATAATTGCACACAATGTTGGAGGCACTGACAGGGTATTGATCATACCTCAGTAAGACATCGCTCCACAGCTAGGTAGCCATTACTTACGTCTGTACTAGGTTGGTCCACTACACCGTTTGCAGTTTCAGTGAAACCAACATGAACAGTGAGTCTGGTTGTCAACTATCGAAGGAACAAATGACAGACCTGAGCTGAATAACAACAAAAACAGACGTTGGGTTACAACACTTAGAATGCGAAAGCACCATGCTCATAAGACAATGCTTAACTACGACCGACAATTCTCAAACCTCTAGTGTTACACGCAACTAGGTCCATGACTTCGGGGTCAATTACCTGGAACGTAGATATCTATCGGAAGAATTCGGTCACACCCACGGAGAACGCTGTACGAATAATGGTAATAACCACCCCCGTTTGCACAAGATCCCATTGAAATAGCCCACTTCGGAGACGTCATTTGGTCATAAATTCTTCTCAGAGCGGGTGCCATTTTGTTCGTAACTGTACCAGCCACAATTATGACATCGGCTTGTCGAGGGCTGGCGCGAAAAACTACACCGAAGCGATCCATATCATAGCGTGGGCCAGCTATGTGCATCATCTCAACCGCACAGCATGCCAATCCGAAAGTTAGAGGCCAAATAGAGTTCTGAGGAATAGAAAAGAAAAATCATCCATACTTTTCGTGCCCAGTTGATAATATCGTCTGTTCGTGCAATTACATAGTCTAGCTTCCCTGGAGCTGTTTGGAAAGGGCTATACGGTTTGTATTCTGATCTTTCGGGTAAGTCATTGTGTTCTGGTGGACTACTGAAACAGTAATAATGCAAAATATTGGAACACACCTAACAGGTTTATTATGGTTGAAAGTAGTTGATGCGCGAACAAATGGCACAAACTGACACCCAAGGCCAGCACAAATTTTGGACAACATTCCCCGGGGGGAACTAATCGGAAGACGTCGTAGAGTTTTCATTATTTTGTACTTCATTTGGTGAGCCCGACGTGACAGTTTCCTTTACCTACCTTGTTTTCGAGATTTTATTATTTTGACATGTCTCAGTACAGTGTTGAAATTGACAATGAATTCATAGAGGCATCCATTAGTATTGGACTTCCCAGTTTTTGTATTTCTAAGCCCCGATTGTGATTCGGTTAGGTCGAAGCTATATTCAAGACTCATAGAGTTGAGTCACAACCAATGATGTATTCATACGTAATTCAACCTATCCCAACTGACATTGCTGAGGAAGTTTGTGATCTCATTAATGAAATGCCTTCTGAATGCACATAGGACAACTTTGTGGTGGATCTAAAGACTATACAATTCAGGTGCGAATATGAAATTAAAAGTAATAAAAATGAAAATATCTGACTCACAGTAGTTCGTGAAGGTGCGTCGTTTAGAGTTCCACCACGCGGAATGAAGTATCCAAATTGTGTAATCTGTCGTACGGTTCCTTAGTAATCTGGAAGGCCACAACTGAGATAATTCCGATGACAGATAAGTAAAGGAATTTGCCGCAATAGCCGGTTGATTCCGCTCGTTTCTAACTCCGCAAAATCTGTTTACTAGCGATGCTGAACGCAGAGAGAATGCAAGACCCGCGACCCGAGAAGTACGATTTGTATTTATTGGTTATTGATTAATTCGTTTAGCTTGGTTGAAGCGTGGGCTGAACATGTGCAGTTGAGGAAAGTTGAGAGCAGGAATAACAATGATAATCATGAAATAGAAAACACTGTACAAAACGCTACACCTTAGAAGAAGCCTTGATAAATAGAATTTGACTGTCATAGCAGAAGTTAAACCAGCTGTTTTGCAATATTGGACTGGGTGATCGTAAACCGTCGCAACTACTCCGACATATGAAGCCGTTGCTTGGACCCAGAAAAATGAACGTTTTATTATTCGACAACTCTGGATGAAATGCCTGCCTCCATCTACCTACGAAATGCTGGCATCGTTTAATTCCACCGTCCCCATTATGGAATTAGCTGACGCTGCAGATAAGATGCTGGAAGCTAATCCATCATTCCAGCTGGCTACTGTCACCCCTCCCACTCCACCCCAGCAACCAAATGACGCGCTTACCACAGAAATAACTGTACTCACAATGCCTTGCAAGCTGCTAATGGAAGCCGAATAGCAACATACGGCACGCGTTCACATACGCTGTATCTAAGATTGCGACGCCAACTTCGTTGGACTTTCGTCATTGCAGACGTTCACAATGCCATTATCGGTGCTGATTTCCTGTAAGTTTTCGTACCTAGTGTTGCAACAAAAGAATCTTCTGGATCGCATGGCGCTGTTAACAGTGCGCGGTACACAGACCAAGATTAATTCCATAGGTCTGCGTTCCCTCATACCCGAGACTGCACCACGATTTTCTGCTTTGCTCCAAAGCTTTTCGAAACTTACAAATCCTTCCTACGGCCCCTAGAAGTTAAACACAAGGTGGCCCATCACACGAACACCACAGGCCGTCCTACTACCGCTCGGCCGCGTCGACTTCTGCCTGCAAAGCTGAAGGCTGCCAAAGCTGAATCTGATCACATGTTGCAGCTAGGTATTATCCGGCCGTCAAACAGTTGTTGGTTAGCCCCATTGCACATGGTTCCTAAAGCGTCCAGCGACTGGCGTCCGAAAAGCGAGTCCCGTGCGCTAAACAGCTTTACAACCCGCGATCGTTACCTAGTTCCCCATATTCATGACTTTTCTCTTACTCGCGATACCAAATTCGTCTTTTCCAAAATTACCCTGGTGCGCGCTTGTTATCGTATTCCCGTGGTCCCTGAGGATATTCCAAAAACGGCAATCACAACCCCGTTTGGTCTTTTGGGGTTTCTCACAATGCCGTTCGGTTCACATAACGCTGCCCAAACTTTTCAACGTTTTATGGATCAAGTTACCCGAGGTTTGATTTTGTTTATGTTTACCATGATGATGTGCTGATTGCTAATCGAGATCATTGTGAACATGAACACCTCCGCCTGTTATTTGAACGTTTTTTCCAGTTTGGAATCACTATTAATTCCTCGAAGTGTGTCCTCGGTGTTGATTCACTGGAATTTTTAGGACATGATCGATTCCAAGAGCAACCGACAGCTGGACACAAAAGTTAGAGCGTTAAAAGATTTCCTCCTTCCCGGTTCAATTAAAAAACTGCAAGGTTTCATTGGTATGGGCAACTACAATCGTCGTTTCATACCATACTGTTCACATGTTCTACAATCGTTGACCGACCTCTTACGTGGATCAAAGAAAGGCGTTGTTTTCAATGCCCAAACGCTACATGCGTTTAATACTGGCAAGAAAGCACTTGGCGATATCACTGCCCTGTCTCATTTTGATACCGACCCCAACACTCGACTGTTCCTCTCAACTGATGCTTCAGCATGCGCAGGGGGAGGAGTTCTCCAGCAGCTTGTCGACGAGGAATTACCAACGCTCTCGTTTTTCTCTCGAAAGCTGTCCCTGTACGAATTAATTATAGTACGTTTGGCAGAGAACTACTCGCGGCATACCTGTCGATTTGGCATTTTCGGCACCTGTTAGAAAATCGAGTTTTCACCGTTCTGACAGATAATAAACCACTTGTCTATGCACTCAACTCCTCACCGGACGAACATTCCCTCGTGAAATCCGTCATCTTGACCTCAACGCATAATTCACGGCGGATATTCTTCACATTCCAGGATTTGCGAACGTCGTCGCCAACGCCCATTCCAGACCACATATTGATGCGGTTTCAACTTCCTCAGAGATAAGCCTGAAGAAACTGGCAGAAGCATACCTGAACGGCGAGGAACTGTGTCATCCAGAGAGATTCTCATCTCTCCGGCCATCCACGGTACCTCTTACTCACTCTCATTCCACCATCCTGTGCGACGTACCTACTCCCAATCCACGACCGCTTGTTCCAATAATTTGTCATAGAACCCTGTTCGACTTCCTACACCAGCTTCCACATCCCGGAGCACGCGCCACTCTCAAACTCATTTCTCAGCGCTACGTATGGCCTAGTATCAACCAGGATGTACGCACTTGGGCAAAATCCTGTTTGCGTTACCAACGTAGCAAGATCCATCACCACGTTGTCCCCGCACCCCGTCACTTCCCAACGACGAATTCCCGTTTTTCTCACATCCATTTAGGTATTGTTGGTCCCCTACCTCCTTCCGATGAAAAGACCTTTCTGCTCACTTGTGTTGATCGTTTCACTCGTTGGCCGATGTCCACTCCCATGTCAGACATCAATAGTGTTACAGTTGTCAGGACGTTTCTACTCCATTGGGTTACTAACTTCGGTGTACCTTCAGTAGTTATTACTGACAGAGGCGCACATTTCCAATGCCAGCTCTTCCATGATATGACGTGAATGCCCGGCTCAGAATACATCAAGACGGCCGAATCTCGACCCTCTTCGAATGGTCTAGTGAACGTTTGCACCGGCAACTGAAGGCGTCATTAATCGCCCAATCTCCTCTGTCAAGTATCAGATCAACCTTTAAGGAAGATCTTGGAGTAACTCCGGTGGAATTAGTCTATGGATCAGGTCTGCGACTGCCCGGTGAATTGTTCCAAAATTCACCTCCCATAAGTGATACAATGGACTACGTCTAAGACCTTCGGGGAAACATGGAGAACATTCGCTCAAACCCTACGCGGAAGCATACATGGCCCAGTCGTATTCCCCGTGATTTACCTACACGCACACATGTGTTTGCCCGCTGCGATTTAGTAAAGCGTTCACTGCGACCTCCATACTCTGGACCATTCAGAGTAATATCACGCGATGACAAGTTCTTCACCATCGATCGAGCAGGGAAACGTGATACCGTCAGCATCGAC
>LUCH01000918.1:103685-143203 GCA_013368495.1 Paragonimus heterotremus | reverse complement strand
GTATAAATGCACGAATATCCTAACTTTCTTTTCTCATCAGAGTATCACGCTCCGTCTTTCTTGCTGCTTCAGATTGGACTGATTAAACTTGGTTTAGCGGAAGATGCTTCAAAAGCATGTATGGAAATGGAATACGAGAATCGGAACACGTGGGGCTTTTACTGAGTCTATCCTTGTTAGTGAACGTTGGAAAACGCAACACTTTATCCATTCTTTTCACATCTTCAAGGGTAATGCACCAAGTTTCAAAATGTTCCAGGTGATCTCCAACATTCTGTGGATTTCATTGAATACTCTAATCCCCCAGGATGTAAAAATCCATCGTAAGGGGCTTACTGATCGCGAAGCTAGATGTGGTAGTCTGAAATGCGCAATACTAGGCGCAAATATACTTATCTCGAACCAAGAGCTAGTTCTTATGCAGTAGCAATGACTTAGTGAGTGAGCCGACAAAAATGTAATATAATTCTTACTATATACTGCCTAATTATTCTATACACATCTAGTAGAAATTACAGTAAGAGCAATGGATTGAAGGTCAAATTAGGGACTTTATTCTTTTGAGGAAGTATGAACCCAACACGTTTAAATGATGGCGGACGGCTTGAATGTGGCCCACCTCAGCATATTCATGGCATTTGCAATTGTGTAACAGATACCTAAGTCAACAGTACACATGACCACATGGCTTTCAGTTATTTAAACGTTTGACAGAGTTCGCATTAGAAGGAAGTTGTTCAAGTACTATTTTTCAGTGGCAAGTCGTCCTTTTGAACTGGCGCTCTTCTTGGTCTGGCTGTTTCCCAGCAGTGTTGGCGTTACATAACACAGCTGGCTCATTATTCACCGCGGTCTTAATATCGTGAAATTGTCCACAAAGAACTTTAACAGACTGAAAGGATGTATCGTTTAGTGGTAATGACCTTTGCTGAGTACCACCGTTATTAATTTCTATATTTATTCGATGATTCAGCTGAATTTGCAGTTGATCAGCGAAATTACGTATTGAAGCTTGACTTTGATGTTGACGTATAAATGCACGAATATCCTAACTTTCTTTTCTCATCAGAGTATCACGCACCGTCTTTCTTGCTGCTTCAGATTGGACTGATTAAACTTGGTTTAGCGGAAGATGCTTCAAAAGCATGTATGGAAATGGAAAACGAGAATCGGAACACGTGGGGCTTTTACTGAGTCTATCCTTGTTAATGAACGTTGGAAAACGCAACACTTTATCCATTCTTTTCACATCTTCAAGGGTAATGCACCAAGTTTCAAAATGTTCCAGGTGATCTCCAACATTCTGTGGATTTCATTGAATACTCTAATCCCCCAGGATGTAAAAATCCATCTTAAGAGGCTTACTGATCGCGAAGCTAGATGTGGTAGTCTGAAATGCGCAATACTAGGCGCAAATATACTTATCTCGAACCAAGAGCTAGTTCTTATGCAGTAGCAATGACTTAGTGAGTGAGCCGACAAAAATGTAATATAATTCTTACTATATACTGCCTAATTATTCATGCAGCTAAGCAACAATAACACCACATTCATGTACGAATTAAAATTACTGCTTTCATTCCTTCGATTTCAATCTTATTTGGACCACATACAAAGTGGACATAAAATCAACGACGTCTTTGGTGAAACACATTACGGTATTAAACAATTGAATTCAGTCGGCTGTTCAAAGACCGATCGACCAAGCTTAGGTTTGGGTCAGCACGACGGGGAAATTATGTTTACGGTAACGGCTGGGGTAACGGCCACTGATTGCATCCATGTAAATATCACCTGGATCATGAAGTCATTCGGCGAACGTAAAATTGTTGTCTTTGTGGTGATCATACACTAATTGAATTGTTTGACATTTTTGGGTATAAATGTGGCTCATGGATCTTGCAAACTTCATGACATAGCTGAGTACCTAGCCTTCTTATGATCATATGTTTCTTCTTGGTTCCCTCAATGTGTTATGCAGGATAAATTAGTTAACAAATTCACTGCGTACACTTATACGCTAGTACTGCTGTAGGTTTCTCATTTCGCGCTTTCGGAGCAAAAGCTGCGCCAGTCTGCAATTTGACTATTTTCATTCAAATAGAGACTGCCACGAGCAAACAGAACAACTGAAGCAATCGTGGTCAGTAATGAGTATCATTTCAGACAAAATAAGCGAAAACAGTGCTAAGGCTTCTCAATCTTATTCACAATGATTCAGAACGTGTCTTTCGCGAGGCTGGAAATTTGCTGCTATTAGCGTCGTGTTTTCCACGCTGGCTCTATTTGACAGTAGTTTAGGTGCACAAAACTGCTTTGGAGCTAAGAGCGGGGTGTACTTCAGGTTGCACACTTGAGCTCAAGAGATTCAGTTGTTCCCGGTATCACCTTTGTGTGGTCAAAAAAAACAACATACCTCATTCAAAAGTTGCCACGGAAAGCTGTGGTTGGCTTAGTTCTTCAGGTGGAAACCTACCACCGTTAATAATCCTCTAACCGAACTGAACATTTGGTAATGGTGTCCCGTGGTGGAACATTAACTAGCAACGTATCACTCTTTTTAAAACTTTTATGTTATAGGCTTTAATGCTATTACGGTTCAGCACCGTCTATGAATAGAGACTTACCTGTTATCTCGTATCGTGCTTCTGATCATTTATTTCAGCTCCAGAGCAGCAGCTCGTTCTGGCGGCTTACTTTTTGTGCTTTTTGAGACCGAGCCCCCATCCAATAGTACGTTGTGCCTTCAGATGCTAATACTTCATCACAGCAGATGGTACTGCTCACAAAAGTAACGCAAATCTAGCGAGCAAAACAGTTGTGCAAAACCACAGTCTCCGATGACCTCACAGAAACGTATATTTAAGCTGGCGTCATGTCCACTGAAGTCAAATATATCAAATTCGTGATTCAGCAGGGTCTTGTCATTTCGTGTAGTTACAGTTGATCAGTAGTCAACGCTTAAATATATCAGACTTCCATTTTCAGATTTGTAATTATCGGTGCACATGCGTTCAAAGTAGAATGCAGTCATTTGAACTAGAACAGCACCTCTCGATGTCGAGAACATGGAACTCATAAATTCAATGGGTGATACAGCCTTAGTATACCTTTTTACAGCATACTAATCGTATGTTAATGAATAAAAATAGCGGTGCATATAATAGTGACTACCGGACACTTATTAGGTTTTAATGTTTTCCTCTAATTATGTCTACCCACTTACTCGGCGTTACTTTGCCAATCAGACGGTGAAAAATGTCTTTGTATCCTCTGGCGCTCCTATCTATATATTTCTTTGTTATTTCACTAGAAAAGTATCATGTTTTCACTAAATTTACTTTGTTCCTATACAGCGTGCTGCCCGTCTGTCGTCGGTGTATGTCACCAAGTGTTGTTGATCGTGGACAGTGGTGATCTGAAAACACTGGGGTGATGGGGTTGTTTTATGCGATCAAGGGGGAAGTAACCCGAAATTTATGAGTCACATGTCCTATAAATTCTTAACGGAACGCTATAACAAAACATACACAAGAATGGTTACATGTAGCTGTAATGTTTCCACACGACACAGTTCTAATACACAAAAGTGTACAATAAAGAATTTGCAGTGGCGGACAAATGAACACATAGGAGCACAATTAGATTCCCGCATTCCTTCCGGCTGCGTGAGCTTTCAGCACGATTCTAAAGGTGATCAAGATTTGGCTTTTGGATGATCAACTTGATACTGGGATTACTTTAAGGGAATATAATCGGAACTCATATAAGCGTTCTATCACAATCGTCGAGCATTTATGTGTTTCACTAAATCATGTCAGTTGATGATGTAAATGGAACATGAACTACGAGAAATTCCGATAAGAGCAGTAGACTAAGTGAACAGCTGGACTTATTAAAAACAAACCATGTTAACGAAACGGGTGACATTGTTTGGTGTCAGTCAATAGGCTGTCAGCGCAGTTGATGTTGCGAAGCAGTGAAGCTAAAACGGAATGCTTCTAAAATGAATCCCGCATGCACGTAACTGCATTGCAAATTCCGGTCCAGACAAGAATATGCACTACTGATCAGCTCTAATAAGGGCGAAATTCGAGTCTAATGCTTCCTTTAAAATTGATCTGGCCGAGAGGCTTGTCTGAGTGTGAAGGCTACGATCACGTGTGGGTGGCGTCCACTTATATACAACCTGAATCCTTGAGATTCTATTAAGGATGGAATGCTTTGTGAGAATGGCAACAATCGGCCCGGTGGAAAGAACCGATGCACGCGCTTGGTAGAGACTGTTAATGACTGTTAATGACTAGAACATCTAGAGTAGACATTTGACTGATTACATTATTATCTACACTGGCTACAAACGTTATCATCCATAATGCACACACCGAACCTCATTGTTTTTGCTACGACAACGAGCAAAAAATGCTGGGAAGTGTTGACAACTCTTTCTTTGTTATCGGAAGCACACACGAACTCAGTAATTTTACATAAATATACCTTGACTCAACAACAACAAGCATAATGTATATGTAAAAACGAAACCAGTTCCATGGTGTTCGCACCGATTGTTGGTTAAGTCACACAAAACAGGTTCACGTGGTTCTTGTTGTCATTTTTTCTGAGTACTCTTGAGGGACCATTTCTTGAGAACAAGGCCAACCAAGTGCGACCTGGTGATCCCTGAAGAATGCTTCATGCCAGACTTAGTGAGACACAACAACTATTTTTCGCCAACTTTGATAACCTCACGTTAACGCATCGTCCGGAGTTTGAGCGGTTAACCAAAGCTGTCGTCCTGGAAGTTTGAATCCGAAAGTTCATTAGCCTCCCAACCTCATTGCAATCATGGAGTTGGTTATAAGCATGGATTATTCTTAAACCCTGTTTACAGCTCGCCGTCCACTTAGTTTATATGTGATTAGTTGGAATCACTACTCCCTGAAATAAAATTTGAAATTTCACCAACAAACGTTAATCAGCTACACACTCAGGTTCAATTCAACTATTTGTACCTATAAGAAAGAAAGTAATTTGGTTCATTTCAAAACTGGTCAGTATTCTGTGATAGTCGTTTCAACCTCAAGACTACAACAATGTTATTTGACATTGAAACACCATGACACAATTTAACCATTAATTAAATCTAAAGATGTCGGAATCGAATAGCAACTGTGATATTGTGATCGCGATTAAGATGGCTTACGCCTACAAACTCAATACCACACTGACGGATGAACAAACTTTCATATATCACACACAAAGAGACTAAAATAAACCTAGTAACAGGAGAGTCTCGAATTTCGCAAATGCATAGGTACTACTCAAGGGTTAAATTTAAATAAAGAGGACCAATAAGCGCCCGTATGTCACGAATGCAAAGTTTACTAGAAATACTTAATACCGTTGTTCTGTTGGGCATAATTTTGGTCCTAGACAATTCGGCTAAGGGATAACTTCAGCACAAATTGTGACATTCATAATAGGCAAGTTGTGAAAAATTCTTCTCAAGCGACATAGTCTATAAACGGTATTTAGGTGTGCACGCAAAAGTTGTACTCCACTCATGCTGCTTCTGTGTCTAAGAATGTGATACCAACTTGAGAGGATAAATTGGCTAAACAAGTTCTTTTCTGCTCAACATTCTTTGGTGTTTGAGTTGGAATTTCTTAAAGATTTCGTTCTCTTGTGGATCGTGATTATTCAATCAATATTCAAAAGACTTACCTGCAACCAAAGAAGAAGCTTGACAATAAGCAGTCCTCTCAGTTCTACTTTAGAACACACTCTTCATGGAACAGTAGAAATGAAAGTTCCAAATCCCATTGATAGTGCTAATCTGTACACGCACTATGCTGCAGTTTTCGATTTTTACAAACATTGTTCTGGTATATCTCGCGCTATTTTGAACTCTACATGCTGACTGTTTTCTTCCTTATGGGAGGGAAGTTAACGAAAGATCGGCATTCCAAGTCAATACATTGGCTAGACGTTTGACCCGTTCGACGCAGTGCTCTGTTTACAGCAATAGCGAAATGACTTGATTGAATTTGAATTTTTCTGCCATCTGCATTTGTGATGTACAAAGAGTAGGAAACAGAACACTTCAGCTAGCCTCTCAAAGTGGTCGCTTAAATAAAGACGCTAATCAAAAGTTACAATCTTCTTGGAAGACACTCATTCTGTTGTTGAATTAGTTTCTATGTTGTCCATAGGAGTGCTGTTCTCCGCGGGCTTTTATATCACTACTAATTTTACGAATAGTCGTACCTCCGACTGTCATTGTTATTACTTCTTGTTATGTGCTTATTACATGCAAAAGGTCGTTAGTACGGTACGACGATTGAGAATAAACGGTCTGTATTTTTGGAATATTGGTCTACATGATATGGGGCGGTCAATATCAAAATGACACCACAGACGGTTCTAATGAGGCTTATCATCCTGAAACTGACTGTGATCGTGATTCATTTGACCAATGCATCTCTCACACATTCTACCAGTTCACCTGCAATTGTAGTGACGCGTAAATTGGCAAGAAAGATCAGAATTGAAAACAACGGACTTCTACAGAAAAGAAACTGACAACATAGTGGTGACTTAGCAGAATTCTAGCGCCTTCAGTTGCTGAGCGTCTTTCGAATATAGACCATTTCATTGGCCCGATTACACAGGTCACCGTATCACTACACGATCGAAAACTCAAGTTGTTGAGTCTTACGAAAGCTATGGTGTTCAACAACGTCGAGTTATTCTTTGAGCCAAAATCTGCAGATGAAATCAACATTACCGTTATGTCGCATGCCATACTTTATATCTTGCTTTTGTTTTGACCACATATGCTGGTTAAACAGAATACTGTTGTCAGAATTCACTTGAAAATATTCTGTATGACTTGCCTTTGTTGTCGTGACGCTGTACTGGATACTAACAGGATGTTTTATATAGTTTTGCATCGACCTTCTTTTTATTGAAATTGCTTTCTTCCATTTGATGAAGGTTTACATTGTTATCTCTAACTTTTGCGACTGCCCAAAAAGTAACAGCCATTTCACACTCTACAAATCATCATTTAATTCGCCCGTCCCGTTTACGATTAGTGTCGGCTGTGAGGTTTCGTGACAATTTTATGTTTATGGTTATAGTACCTTTTCCCATAAGTTTTGACTCAAACTCCGACGCCTCCGATAACTGAAAAAAACGAAGCAAATCAAATTGTTCCTTTATCTTTTCAAGACGGCCTTGCTGGCGTTTGAGGAATCGTCCCATTTTGATCGTCGGTACACTTAACATCCTGTTATGATTGGTTTAAATCGCAAGTGGCTGGAGTTGTGTTCCAGTTGTTCGGCCAATCGTCGCTTTCACCTAGGCTGGATTAAATTTACTATGTTAGTTAAAGGTCTGCTCAACTTCGCGTTGTCGGCATTATGGCCGATAAGCAAGGACCTCCTAGATCTAAGACGGTCAGAAAGAACGAGAAAAAGGAGAAACCGGTAGATTTTGATGCAAAATTGGACTCTAGTTCATGCTTTCATACGTACGGTGAAATTCACTTTGGAGGCACAGAAGAACCAATTAAGGTGGGTTTCATTCACAAGTTTTGTTTATATTTCCTTATAAAATTCTTAAATCCGAATATGTGTACGTACGAAAGGTTGCCCCTGATTTTATTCCGAAGTTTTCTATCAATTAATCATCAACCTGGTGCCTTGAACATTTTAACAATGGGTAGGGGAACCGAATTTAGGATCTACGTTTTGCAATCTACTGTTTAAAATATGTTTATACCTGAATTTTCTAATTTTGTCGAAAACCAGAATTCAGATGTGACGTAACTATAAAGACTTAAACAAGGATTTAATATCAACCGGCTGTGTTTACCCCTTGATTATGTGAAATAATAACATTTATCCGTATGTTGCGATATGTTTACACTATGGGGCCACAGTAAGATGAACGACAAAACACGGTTCAGAAGAAGGGTATATTTTTGCTTTTGCAAGTCAGGAGGGACCATCTGGTAAACGATGTCAGATACAAATTAACTTCTACTATATATCTTACCTACTCAGTTGCATAGTTTGGCTTAATTCAAACCATCATAAACCAGGTCTCCGTGCTTGCAAAAGCAGTTCATTCAGCTGTTCCGTCTATTTGTTTCGTCTACCGTGACGTCCACATAAGCAGTACAAATCGATAACTACCCCCAGCGAGTGACAGAACACGTCCGGAAGTGGTGAAAAGACTGATGACGCAACATGCTCAAACCAGTGAATCAGCTACCCGAACTTCTGGTTCATCAATTGCTAGATATGTCGTGACTACACGTCACCAAGGTGATTTATTTAACCCATTCACAATCTTGTTACACAATCAAAACCCGAAGCTACTTATCTACACAGAAGCTATGCTACTCAAACTTCGCCAGCCCACGTTCTGTGCAAAGAAGTGTTTGAAACAACATCAGGCTGCCCTGAAGTTGAGGACGTACTACGTGTTATGCATGTAGATATGTGTATACTCTGCTTACCTCTGTCTGTTGTACATAATTCGCACGCTGTGTGTTCTCGAGTGATGGGGGTAAACGAACTAACATATCACAGCATACGTCTTTTTTATGCTGTGGTGACGCGGTTAACTGAAACACAGTGGTAATATGTAAATCATGGGGCTCATAGTGTACAAGTCTTTGATATTGAGAAGTCCGTACCAAGAAGGGTAAACTTCGAAAGGTGACGCAGTTCCACTTGATGACATATCTGTGTTTTCGATCTTTTCATCAACATTTTCACCTGCTGGAATCTGTACCCATACGTGCTAGGTTAAATGGTCCTGGTGTTTACTATCCATCTTGACTTCATTTCTCGTGCTCGTCCTTGGCTAAGTTCAGACCAACTCCTCTCCGTTACGAATTAGCCCTGTGAATGCTAAGCTTCGGTGACGACTAACAAATGGTGTACACATCACTTCCAACAGAACCTGTAGTCAATTCACATGAATGCTAAACGATGCATGATTTATCACATTCAAGCATTAGATTAAATTTCAGATGTGTCAGTAGCTTGTTAAAATAATTTTTGTGCAAAAAATACTAGCGTTACAAAAGAAAATTCCTGATACTACTGCTACATCATTCATTACAACCCGATGTAATGCACAACTGCACTTGAATCGTTTGTCACTCACTTGAACTTAAGTCATACGCAACTTTCTACGTTCTCGTCATATGCATATGCCTTATTTCTCGACATCGCGGGTATTGCGTGCAGCGGTGAAAATAGACGACAGTTTTCACTTCCAACTTCAACTGCTAATTGCAGGAGGACGCAGTCTGTCAATAACCGTATACACCGGAATCGAATATTTGTATATCAACACTTGTTCATGACAGACCTATTCTATTCAATGAGAAAGCAAGCCGTTAGCTTAAGTTTGCGGATAAATATTTGTTACCATCTGCCAAATACTTGCGAATGAGTGAACACAATCATGCGATTTTGTCGGTTAATCATAAGTGAACAAGAAAACACATATTTGTAAACAAGTATTCATGAATATTTATCCTCTGGAATTTTAATCACTCAGTGATTTAAATTTCTCCAGGTAGTACTTATTTTACAACTATATTCCACATTCCCCTGATTCAGATTTTGTGGTGATAGCTCCATTAGAGTATAGTGATGTATTTATTGTAAACTCTTTACTAACGAGTGACAACGGATTTCAATTGCCTGAAACTAACCAACGCTTACAGTTGGTCACAGTCATAGGAATTAGACAAAATCCTCAACAATCTGTTCCTGTTATGATAAGTCGGTAGTACATAGCTTTGCCATGGCCGGGATTTGAATTCTGGTCACACTTTCCTGAGGCAATCGTATTGACCAGTGAGGCATCAATCTCACATAGAGCACAACCGATTTATCGCAGTTAGGCGCTAAGTTACATTAATGTGGGAAGGTGAAAACTGCAATCAACTGAGAGCGAAGTTTGATTTATGGTAACTAATTTCCATACTACCTATTGACAAAACAATCACTGTCCAGCGACTTTAATGAATTATTAACATATGACTCTACTGGAAGTCTCAATTGTGAGCTACCGGTGTGAGTTAGCTAAACAGACTCTGTGTCTCCTCTCGAGGCGGTCGGCTATTATGAGTATACGATAAACTCACGTTCTCCACCGCCTTTTTTAAAAAAAATTAGTCTGCATCCTATTCTGTCATTTGCCTATTAACCTCCCAGCATATTTTTTAAAGTTGTATTCATTCTCACCTTAAATTTGTAACACCCATACAAGTTGAACAACACTCACAAGTGATTGTAGCTCCTGCACTTCCATTGTCTTTTCAACCTGTTCCTTTCGAAAGATGCACAGCTCACAGTAACCGCAAAACCCTTTACTACTTACCAGTAATAATATATATATATATATAACACAGTAGTCAAGACAAAGTTAACAAAACAAGTGATTTTTTGGTTTACCCTACATACGCGCAAAGTGAATAAACGCCGGAATACAAGCACTTCGTGAATATGATGCGGCGGAAATTGTAAAGCTTTGACTAGCCACCGACTGGGTAACGAGCCAAGGTAATCGTAAGACTTAGATAAAACGTTTTTGGAAGCTCGAGGGTGCAAGCTAGTTGTGTTTGCATCATTTTTATACAAGATTATCTATCTTACGGATTTTGACTGTTTACCTTTGATTCAGCAAAAATAGTAGCATGGAATGGCTAAATTGTTGGCTCGATTCGAACCGGATAAATGTGTCACGGATCCATGTGAGCCATACGATCAGACACTTATCTGAACATATTAGTCAACATCATTCAGTTTGAATTGGTAGTTAAGTCAACAAGACAGTCAACTTCATTCGCATCACATTTTGCGAATTACTTATTTTCATATGGTAATTATATAATGGACATGAGTCGAGTACTCATTCTGATAGATTTTATACAAATTGTGGATAGAAGTAAACTTCAGTCTTTCATGAGATGCAACTTCTTCTAGTCCCTTTCTGTTTTCCACATGTATTGAGCACATTGTACACTTTGAAATATAGCATAAGGAAATTTTATCGCCACCTCATTTTAGCTTTTCAGTTGACAATTATGCAGATTATTTTTCTTGAAAGTTACTGTACCGATTGTCATGAATGATACATATTCCGACTTAATGTTCTTATTCACACAAGAGCTTTGAAGGTTGTGTTAAAAAGTACGAAGGCGAAATATCAGATATTATTTCTGTAGATTTGTACCAAGGATTGCACGCTGTTTCTTGGTTGTATTTCTATGTTAAGTTCAGCATTAATCTGTCACACCGTTACAAAGCCTGATTCATAAAGAAATTGGTCAAAATGTCTTTAAAAAAAATAATAAAAACACGCTGGCTCACTTCTTCTTTTTCAAAACCAAAACAATCCACTTGATGACCGCAGGGATAATCCACAGTGTATGATATTGCGTTAAAATTATCCGTTCTTCACAAGTGATGAAATGTGAAACACATCACTTGAAACCAAACATTCCAATATTGTCAATCCACCAGTAAAGGCTGTTTATGACGGCAATCACTGCGTTCACATATAGACAATTATTTCTTAAGTAAACGAAGTGCGCTATGAATGTCAGAGTGCAAAAAAGTAGTCCTTGTTAACACACAAGTAAATTATAATCAAGTATACCATTGAACTGATAAGTTTTAAGCTGTGAAACTAGGCGAGTTAGCCTCACTGAACAAACTGCAACCTTCAGCAGAAGCGTTTTGACAACCATCATGAAGAATTTTGGGAAGACCAATGTTGTAATGTCCTTTTATGGGAGGAGTAACGCCACGACGTTAACCGGACTATCTAAATATAATTTGGCGGCAAAAATGTTAAAGCCGCGATAGCATTATATACTGTCTTTCACTTGTACACCCAAGTTGTCGGTTGAGTACGTCAGTGCACTATACAACGCAATGATGCAGTTAGATGCAGTATCCACCTGAATAAAAACCAATTTTCTTGTTTGCTCTCTAGAAAATTGCAGCACAGAAATTTTTCACAAATATAGAACGGTATATTTTACAACACACAGATAAGTCACACACTATATATTCGTTTGTATGCTCAAGTTAATCTGCTTTCAATTGTCAGCTAGACAGGGCTCAAACTAAACTCCTTGTCAGTCTACCCTGTTAGTTAGTCAGTTACAAGAAGGAAACTTTTCAAAGAACTCTCACTTTTTCACCTCCCAGGTTTGAGTGATTTTTCATTTGTGAACAATCTGACACCTTCAGCGAGTCAATCGAAAATTGCATATACATGCTTTACGACAAGGAACCTATACAGTAAATCAAACATTAGCTGCAAAATGAACTGCAAGTGGTACTTCAAGTCTAATAAAAAGGAAAATAGTTATTTTTTCTACACGGTTCTATTAACTTGCTACTTAGTGGATAAGTGTAATCCCAATATAGGCAGAACGCTGTATATGGACTTTTAGCTGATGTATAATGGATATTCTTGGAACTGACAGTCAGCCAAAATTTCACGACGAGACGATGCCTGGCAGTTCTGATCAGAATGGTTGATGTCATCTTGAACAAACTAGTAGTTTGAACAAAAGGTCGAGGCAGAACAACCCATGTGATTGATACAGCCTCTATACAAGTCACTTAGGTTTAAGCTTATTTGAAAACGAGAGCATTCATTATTAAAATTATTCTATGTCTATAAGTTTATTTTTAGTCTGAAACACCTTTAGTGTATACGGCGAAAGCGCTGTGATGTATTGGAAGTCGTCAAACTGTGTGTTGGTTCCTAGGACACCCCGAAAACATCTCATTATTTCTAGTCTTGAGCAGCAGAAGTCCGATGAAAATGCCCAAATTAAGCAATCACTAAGCCACTCAATCGGTAATGATTTTAGTGGCCTATTGGAAAGCTAAACCTGTGTGAAAGTTTACGTGAAGCGTATTACTAATTTGACTATGTTTGACATGAGTAAAATCAGCTGTACAATGAGGTATTCAACATCCTAATATGGTAGATTATCATTAAACGGTGTGCAATCAGCACTACTCACAATGAAATGTGTGTGCGACAGTCTCACAGTTGAAGACATCGAGTCATAAGTGAGGGATGTGTGATAATGGCTTAGTAACCGATCTACCCGGAAGTACGAAAAATCAATTGGGCATAAAAAAATAAGCACATCTGATTATTTCCACTTGAGGTACGCTGACCGGAACGTTCAACTATATACAAAAATTGTGAAGGCTACTCAGTTATTACCTCATAACTCTAAACAGCTAGTGAGCAAACAGCACCTACACTTAAGGGCCTTACCCTCAGGATTAGCGTGGATTAAGTTTATATGGTGTGATTGACGTTGCGAGTAATAGGTTGGGCGACAGTATCAACTGATAGGGCCCAAAGATGATTATGCATATATGTGCATGTAGTCTCAAATTTGTGAGGACACTGGAGGCGAGACAAAGTGTAACACTAAGAAACCTAAACAAACCATTTGGCATCCACTACAACTACACTCACTCTGTGCAATTCGGTCAACTGTGGCTGCTCATCGTACAGTTACCAATGCATAGAAAAGGGAAATCTGTAATCGGAAGCAAGAACCCACCAGTCTAAGGGGGAAACTAAGCGAATCTGTGGAAGAGAACTAGGAATCTAGGTTTCCAACATGCACTAAGCATGTGCTATCTGAATAACCCGTATCAACTCCAGTACCCATTTCCTAACGACACATCATATACACGTCAGCAAAAACTTGTACTTTAGTGCCATCTCAAATATTCCTCCACACGATCAGACGGACAACAACCAATTTGAGCTGCAACTGAGCAACAGCCAACAGAAAGCTGCAAACCGAATTTTGTTAGAATGACATTTACATAAAACGAATTATGAATAGAACTGTGGAAATAGCCAAGGTAAAATTGATCGGCCATCTCAGGCTGTTATGGTAACTACAGGTTAATTTGCTGGCTCACCGTTAGCTATCCAGGTAAACAACGGGGGTTTAGAGAACCTACTAAGTATGATCACTTTGTTAACACTGCGGTTGTTTGGTTTCCTGGCCAGTGATCGTGATGTCGCTCTAAGTGTCGTGTGAGCAGGCGATATGTAATTAGCGCTTCATTTCTAACTTGCTCATTCCACGTCATGTTTTGACGATGAAAAATGGCTGACTTGGAATATGGGAACCTTTAAATCTGTAACTGACAAAGTCGTGTTCTTCAAGTCGAGGGAGTGCCAATGAGGTGAGTACCTGGTAAATATATTGTACTTTGAAGTCTCAAATAATCGGAGTGATATCCCGAAAGTCACCTTCACTTTATTAGTCATCAAGGTGCAGTTTGGAAACAGATTAAAATCTTCTGAAACGACCTCTCACTTGCTAGCAGCAGTAATTAGCTTTTCACTCCCTAAAAAACAACTGACGTAGAACAAGGCTCTTATCTACACTCTTTTCTTTACCAGGAAGTTGAATAGAAACCACCAATACAACTTGTCATGATCATTGTGGATCTTCTCCTTTTTATCAATACTACCTACTATTCATCAACTTTTCTTGTCAAGCTGTGGCAGCTCAGGGACAGATAGTAAGAATAACAACAAGACCGGAATGGAAACTAAAGTAACATTGCTAACTGCAGAGTGCCAGTCAAAGAGCATGTCATTAACCCCCATTCAAAAATACCGACATTTCATAAAATCTGAGTCACAGAAGCAAAGTACCCTCGAGACCACATTGATAGGGTTTTATATACAGACTTGCGTGGTTAACTATACTGGAGACTTTTGAAAAACCAGGAGCAGTAACGTTAACTTCCTGGCCTCCACAGACAGTTCTCGTTCATTTTATTCCGGCCTAAAATAAGCTGGTTGGACATTAAGAGCCAGTTCGAAATCTATGTCGATTATAATGAAATAACAAACATTGTACAATGTAAGCCCTCAGGTGCTCGTTGATTACACTTTCAGGTGCTCGTTGATTACACTTTCAAAACTTGCAATCAACCTCCCCCACATATAATAACCGGGATACAGTTCAGGCGTTTTGGTCTTTCGGAAACTTGTTCTGAACTAGACAGCTACTGATAAACGTACTTAATGATCTTTCCAACATCTCTGCGTATCTTTACAGTACCACTGGGAAATGGAGCCATGATCAGTTGAAAATAAACATACACATTATGTACATACATACATATCTATATTATATCGCCTAATGAGCTATTGCCGTCTATATATTTTTGGCTACTTCAGAAGGACGTGCATATTGATAACCTTATTTATTGCAACCTCAATGAACTAGGAGTTGTCGTAGGTTGATGAGTAGGTTGGAATCCCCAATCGCCCTGTATCACCAAGATTCTTCGTCGAATCATTTCACTTTAATCCGTAGTTGTATTTTAACTATGTATCAATGTCTTATGAAACTAGTCGTACCTCGCCGACTATGTCAATCATAATGGCTCCCGTGGTCACTCTGTTCGAACGAGGCCTCAATGCAAAAGTTGCTCACCATTCGGCGTTCGTTGATCAAAAAGTAGTCTAGCTTAGATGGATTTTCAGTGACCTTTCACTATGCAAAATCCACGACATTTTTCGGTAAGTTATGTCGTTTTTTCGTTGAGTATAACAGCATCATAAAATCTGGCTGACAACGAACCTGGTTGGAGGATAGGTGAAACTCAAAATGAATGAAGTGCTTGTGAGTAAGACGTGGAAATCCTCTTCAGGGTATCCCACATATGGCGTTATTCAACTGACAGTTATTACCTAATGATGAGATTGGAGGAGGGTAGGTTACACCAGTCAGACAGGACAACGTACCAGTGAAATGTACAATACACCCTATGGTTTTGGCTGAACTAGGAAGACATGGATTATGTGCCAAAAACGTTTTCATACAAAAGAGGGCGTAATGTGGTACATCACAGCCTGCCCCACATTGACGGTTTCCGCGAAATAGCCATCTCTAGTAAGTTCAGTGTTTCCTCTTTAGCTAATTCCTCACTCCAGCTTTTCGTATTAACTACACTTACTAGCCTTTCTGAGTTACAGGCTTTAGGGAGTGCTTCCTTTTGTTTCCAAGGGAAAATGTGTCGGTGTGAAAACGCCCCAAAAAATTGAGGGCAGAGATTACTTACTTCACGTCACTTTCTAAGGACGGTTGTTTGCGTCGGCACCCTACAGTGTCTCGAACACAGTTGTCATCCCCAGTAAAGACGAAGGCTGTATCGTATATTTTGCTGATGAGTAACTTCAAATTAACGCAACGTCACAATTGGGACTTGCCTGAAAAAAATAGTGGCAGTGTACATTATATGAGTCAGTTCCAATAGTTCGAGTACGATCAACACGAAATCTGATACCTTTATAGAGCTGAAGGTGAGTGGCTGGCAAAGTATTTGGGGTGAGATGATTCATGGTTTGCGTTGAAAAGGTAAATGCAGAATTTGGAGTGGAGAGGTAACTGTTAGATGAACAGGGCGAGGAGCTTGTTGCTGTCCGCTACCAAAGGTTCATACAGTTCGATACAGGTTTTTGTGAAGTACTATTATTTTAGAATATGCATTTGCCTCACCGTGAAGTGAGTGATGTCTAGACAGGATAAGTAACGAAACATGATGCCGTTACTACTCTTGTTCTCCTTGACACTAACCTGTGGACTACATAGTAACCCATATGACCTAGAAATATCAGGATGAACCAATCCCGATCTTATTGACCTACTGTAGAGTAAACAATTTTCTGACACTATCTCAGTCGGCTGGTCCAAATAGGTTTGGCTACGAAAGTTTATAATATTTCGCTTCCAGAGTTCGATGAAGCAGATGAGTACTTCTAACTGGGGGATCTGGAGGCCGTAGCTGTTTGCAGTGCTTTGTGAGCAGTTGCGATTTCTGTGCAGCTAACTTATTAAAATCACTGTCAGGAAAGTTGTATATTGCACAAGAATAAGTTGGTTCCACATCAACCAATACTAGTTGCGGCGTGGTCGTAAACTTATCAACACTTTCGCTTTTAGTTTAGTTCTAGGAGTGTTCTCGTGCATTACTTTAGCATTCCAACTAACCTCATCCGACGATGATGAGCATCCGATGCTATCGTACTGACATTAAACCATTTCGTTTGATACTGGTAACACAATGAACGTGAATTCAGACGGTGGCAATTCTGAAGCAAACTTTAAAATGTATACCCTTTTGAATTCTTGGTGACTACTATTTTTTATATTATCTTGCTTACTGCATTCAGACATTTAAAGGGAAACCAGGCAAGGGGACACATGTAACTTAGGTTGTCCAAGAGTTTGACATGCATTATTTGATGATCCACTGCGAGAACATCATGACCTTTTACGGCAATCCTTGGTTGGCAAAGTAAAGTTAACTTTCCCAACACGTGCAAAGTTCTGGTTCCAACGTACGATAACTTCGACTGGTGTTTACTTCTAGACAAACTGATCTAATCAGCTATACGCAGATACTACACTTATAATCGAGCGCTAATCTATCTGACACATCATCTGTACCATATGGCTTAACCATAAACAAGCGATTGTTTTAACGCCTATCGGGTACTGCAATGGATAAAAGCTGGAAAGACTGTTGTGAGACAGTTGAAATTGGTCTCAATCGTTTGCACAGTTTTGTTCAGGAAGGTGGTGAGAATCGAAGCTGATCAGTTGGCGTCGTCTGAGTATCGGTCTATGGTTGAGTAACGTATGTCACTAGTTTGGTTAGAGGACAACCGAACCAATCAAGGGACACAAACCAGTCCGGGTGTTTCCATTAACATTGTAAAGTTCAACCACATGTAGCTTGGCCACATAACTATGTGACGTCATGACCATCGGGAATGAAACACATCAACAACACTGTCGACGAATTGACGGTTTGTATTCGGTTCTCAAAACATTTGAATTCCACGTGGCGAGCTAAATTTGGACTAGCACATCAGTCCAAAGATACTGTAACAACCCGGGTTGGCCGGTTAATTCTATCGTAGCCATTTATATTTGTGCGTTTGCGGCGTTTGGGCATGGTGTTTCTGTCGCTGGTTCGAATCCAGCCGAAGTCCAGACTTTTCGCAAATGGATCACTCCTAAATTATCAAATCTGCCAAACTATTTATCAGTAATTCAATTTACATTCGTGTTTAATTCAATTTATGCAAATGCCCTTCAAACAAACTTTGACATGCTGACATTTACTCGTTTGAGATGCTCTTAATAATGAAGAAAATCCCGATAGCTGATGTGGCAGTGTAACTTTCCGGCAGGCTGCATATACTTTTTTAACGAATTTCCATACTTCTGTATTCTGTATAATATTCAAAACTACCGTCTATCACCTTCCGGTTCTCATTGGAAAATTCGACGAATCATCCTCAAGCGACAGTGAGGCTGAAAGACCTAACAAACAATTTGGTTGTCACAGTACTTCGTTGTTCATATTTGCCACCTTTATGCAAGAGGTTCGTAATGCTCATTGTCGAAGTTCGACACAGTATACTTTGCTTATATCGGGTAGACAATTCTGACTGATTCACAACCAACTGTGATAGACATCATTAGTTTCACAAACCTACAAGAGTTAAGTCGAATTTGCCACCAGTTAACTACCACATGTCGGTCTCATTTGGTTACAGTGGTGCACGCCCCTAGAATTAATCAACATTTAACCATTACACAGAGCTTTTCTTTGTGATGGTACACAGTTCACGTTTTTTAAGCCAGTGAATTGCTCTCAGAATGAGTTTGTGTTGTATAGAATCAGCCTACCTGTCCGATGATACCTGTAGAATTCCTATCTAATTAGAAAGAAGAATACAACCGTAATTTAAACCAGTAGACCGCTGAACAGCTTTACCTATGGGCCGGACGTTAGCTTTCACCACAACGCTAAAATTGTAGTCAATATTCATTTAGGTAGTGAGGTTTTCTGAGTTGCTCAATTTCATCGTGTTCACAATACCGGAACGAAATTTCCCACACCGAGACCGAATAACTACAACTACTGGACTTTAATGATAATGCCACATTTATGTATTACTGACAAGTAGTTTGGCATGTTTTATAAATTACAAGAGACCCGGTTGCGATAAATCTGGAATCAGGCTGGATTCGAACCAACGACAGGAAGAACGTGCCTAGGCTCGACAAAAGCTCTACCAACTGAGCTACGAAGCTGCATTCGCCGAGTCTGGGTGTGTTCTTTCAGCTGTTGGTTCGGATCCAACTGAAATCCGGTTTTTTCACAGCTGAGCCTCTTCCTTATTTGTGTCTCTGTCTACAACGCACACACTGCGTACTAACTTAAATCAACGTAGACGAAATAGTTGACTCATCTGCGAACGAAGATTAATTCACGGCTGTCAGTAGTAAGCAAATACAAGAGCGATTCTCCGCCAAAGATATTTGAATGGCAAAGCACTTATGCCAGCCGTAAGCTGCAGGAACCGACACAGCTGTTTACGCTACCTTCCCCCAAAACCTGCTCAATCTTTACATAAATGTTCTTCAGACAATTTTTCGTCAAACGACTTAACAGCGAACGTGTAATTTGTGACTTAAAACAGTGCGCAGTAGCCAGTCATAAGCTAAGGCAGACAACGACGTTACTTCACTTACGGTGATGTAATTTCATTTCGACAACCGGCCGTTACACAACCTACAGCGAAAATTATCATTGGAGCCCCGTCACAACAGATCGCTAGCACAACATAACAGTAGGTCAACCTAAAAAATGAATGACTGAATAAATAACTAAAGAAGGGTGGCAGAACACACTGTGCACAACAACTTTGAAAGGGTTTTTGCTCCCAGTGACAGTGTTCCCGCTGTTGTTTGCGAACCACGGTAGACTGATCATGATTGCCGATTCTAGGCTTGGTCTTCGGACAAAATTCTAGACATATTGTACTGCTGACATTGGCACGGACTCTTGTAAATAACACAAGGTAGTTGTTCAAGTACGTGGGGAGAAACGGCAGGCACAATTCTTTTTGGACGGAAGAAACTGAACAAAATTATCACTGATTTTCGGACCCTGTTGTGTTGTGCCCCTTCAGATAACTCTCAACTAGAACAGCACACTTTAAGGTTGGACCTCGACGTTCGTGTGCCAGATCGACCAAGCGCAAAACCAGTGCGAAATAGATTACCATCAGCTTCCGTTTTACGGGCCAGTGAACACAAAAAGCATATAGACCTAGTACTGGAAGACAGACGTACGTTTTGGGTAGTACGAAGTGGGCTGAACGACACAGAGACAATGACGTTTTATGTGAACGAGACAACAGTGAAATGTCACTCTGAACAACCGTGAAAAGGGGTTGAATTTATCGGAGTTCACAGATGTCACTTGAGAAAGCGACTGCACGCCAAACGGCTATCAGCTCTAGTGGGCAAGTTCGTGATATTTCACAGTCACGCACTGTCGAATGAAAATTAGACTGCGAGGGTTAACATCGTTTGTCTGGCTAGGGGCTGACAACAGAGATGCAGCTATCATTCGCTGCTTGCCGCACTTGTGCATGCTTACTGGTTGAAATCCACTAAGTCAGAGTGAGAGAAGCCATTTACCGTTGCATTAGTTACTTACCCCTCGGTGCCAATTAACTGCGTGAACGTTGTTGAATATATCTCATCCTTACATTTGAGCTTCTCTCCGATTCAGTACAATTCCATTTGAGTTCGACAAGTTAACCATAAAGACTAGCAGTTGACGATAGACTAGAATGTGTGAGATGGACTGACGACATAGTTTTGTCACAGGTGGTAAGGTTGCAGAGTACAGGTGTAGGGCCTCAAGGGTGAGCGATACAGCGATGGTATGGATATTCCCGCAAAGCAAGATGATTCAGACCGAGCATCGGCTATCATCTGGTCAACTGCAGAGAATGGCTTTGTCACTCTGGGCCACAGCATCTGCCATTCAGTTGCAAATGAACAATACAAGGTCCCTGTCAGTTTACTGACAACGCAACGTCATGTACTTCCAACAATGTCCATCCGGAAACCCGAATAGTCCAAGTCGTTAATACTCAGACTCGTCAGCGCATTTCTGTACGCAGTTTAGTTTGTCCTACAACAAAAAATATATAACCTATCAGAATCTTGAATAAAACAATGAGAAGACGCAATTCATGTGATGTTCTCCGGAGTAACAGTTCGTACATTCTGATCACACATGGACATGTAACTAATTTTAAACGAGTCAAAATTCCACAGAGCGGAAGTCATGGCTTAAGGGATTAAACAGACAGACACCGAAATTGAAAAAATCAAAATTGTGGGGATGCTGACTACCAGGGTAGCCGCAGTATCAACACAAATTGTTTTTGAACACACAGGGGGGGACTGTGACGTTTAATGGCCAAAGCCTCAGCAAACTGGAGTATGCGTTTCCGGTTGCTCCGAAAGATCACCGAGAACGCGTCAGAAACTTTGACTATGTGTCCTGTTTGTATTATGTGCCTTGCAACGGAAGATGCGGGGTGCCGTCCATCGGCATCTATACAGGCTCCTGGTGTTTCTAGCTGCGTTTCCAGCCATTTGGGTACATGCTCCTTGATACGAACAGCTAGTTGTCGGTTTGTCCTCCCTATGTAGCTCATACTGCAGCTACACGAATATTTGTATAAACATTATTACTTTTATGTACACATAATGTAAGGTTCAATTTTCAAACGTATAGTTTCCAACCAGTGGACGGGGTTGCAATGGGCAGTCCGTTGGGTCCACTTCTAGCGGATTTTTTCATGGCCAAAGTAGAATCCACATTAGGTGAAAGCTTGTCAAAACCGGTGTTGTACCGACGCTACGTAGATGATATTCTAGCCATCTTTGAGAGCTCGAGTGATTCAAATGTGTTATTCTCGAAGTTGAACCAGGCTCATAAGAACTTAAAACTGACGAGACAGAACGAAGTGAATGGCTGTCTTCTGTACCTGGACATTCTAGTCACTCGAAGACCAGATGGCACGGTAGGGAGATCCGTCTACAGGAAACCTACCTGGACTGGACAGTACATGCATTTTGAAAGCTTCTGTCCGGTGCAGGAGAAGAGAAGTCTAGTCAGGACGCTCTTCCATAAAGCACGACGGATTTGCACTGAAGACAACCTACAGCTAGAGTTAGACTTACTGACAGACACTCTGCAGGTCAACGGGTACCCCCTGCAGTTTATTGAAAAGTACAGTAAAGCCGTCATTCCAACCGTAGAAGTGACGACGGTACCAAAGAAGACAGTATATTTGGAGCTCCCGTTTCTAGGGGACAGCTGGTCAACAATGACGAGGAAACGCCTAACAGCGGCTGTATCTAGGACTTATAACGCTGCAAAGTTGTGTGTAATACAACGAACGAGAACTCTACCAGTCGCCCCAGTTACGAACAAACAGTGTACGGTTGTCACATCTCACTGTTTATACAAATATTCGTGTAGCTGCAGTATGAGCTACATAGGGAGGACAAACCGACAACTAGCTGTTCGTATCAAGGAGCATGTACCCAAATGGCTGGAAACGCAGCTAGAAACACCAGGAGCCTGTATAGATGCCGATGGACGGCACCCCGCATCTTCCGTTGCAAGGCACATAATACAAACAGGACACATAGTCAAAGTTTCTGACGCGTTCTCGGTGATCTTTCGGAGCAACCGGAAACGCATACTCCAGTTTGCTGAGGCTTTGGCCATTAAACGTCACAGTCCCCCCCTGTGTGTTCAAAAACAATTTGTGTTGATACTGCGGCTACCCTGGTAGTCAGCATCCCCACAATTTTGATTTTTTCAATTTCGGTGTCTGTCTGTTTAATCCCTTAAGCCATGACTTCCGCTCTGTGGAATTTTGACTCGTTTAAAATTAGTTACATGTCCATGTGTGATCAGAATGTACGAACTGTTACTCCGGAGAACATCACATGAATTGCGTCTTCTCATTGTTTTATTCAAGTTTATCAAGGGAACAAACTGTTTCAAATTTTTTTGTCAGAGTCTGTTAATGCTGCGTTATTTATTCTTTTCTATCTATGTATATTGCTCGGGTCCGATCGGGTGGACTAGTGCCAGGTGTGGTTGGTTCTAGTGATAAGTAAATAATTGAATAAGGAGGAATATACACTTTAGACCACCTTGACGAACGACGATAAGAAGCCAATGTAGGTGCATACCACCACAACCAGCTGACAATTTTAGATCTCATCGTTTGTCTGGTCAGGTTCCAGCAGGTTGACCAATGTAAACTGACGATACTTACTCTCCCTGTCCAATGGTTTCAGGTGTGCATATGGTGACTGGAAGGGTTATCAGCTGGAAACCACGATGTCCACCTTTTTTTCCAACAGCGTTTAGTAAAATAATATCTGCTGAATTATGACGGAATATTAAGAAACTAGACATATTGGATTTCAATGCATGTGGAATGGTCAAATGTCTATAGAAGGATTTTATAGCCAACAGTAATTCCGCATCAACCAACTATGAGACTGTGGATGCTTAATTAAGTATACTTTCTGATCCTTTAATTGGAATATCTAATTCACGTAATAACACTGTTCCCTAAATGTTCAATGTAAAACAAATCTTTTTTAATGAAACTACTGAAAGTCAGCCCATGTTTGTTTAGAAAAACATATTTCACAGACGAATATTGATTTCACAGTAAGGTTTCTAAAAGCACCCAGGTCATTGATCAGTGAAATGGATTTTTGAAAATTAACAGTATTCCAGAAGAGATATTCCTATAATGTCTTGAATGCTTTTGTTTCTGTTTCAGCATTTTTTTACAAAGAGGTTAAAGAAAATTCAACTCATGGACCGTGTTAGACCTCCACCTCAAGCACTGAAAAAACATTGTTTACCGGATTGGTATAGAAACTCCCAACTGCTTGCTCATAATTTATTCAGCAATACTAGCGAAATTCTCTTCAATCACTCACCAAGGTGTATACAGTCTGTGGGTAGACGACAGCAACATCGTGCACTCAGTCACCTGGGCGTTGAGATGGTGGTCATGGTTACGGTGTAACTGCTTCCGGCAAAATGGGTTAGCACACTTCCGGCATCTACAGCGATGAGCAGTGAACCCAGAACTCTCCCGATTGCTTTGGTTGCAATCCTAGGTGTGGTTTCCGTTCCACCGGTATACATATACGATTATTGGGGGTGAACAAGTGCTTAGTTATGATTTTAAACACTGGTGAGGCGGTCGATACGCGTGGCAGCTGACAAACGCAGCAGAGGGGAATCCGGTTGTAGGCCAACACAACAGTGTCGTGTACTAGAACAATAACATTCAAACGACCATAGTTTTGTTGGCTAGACTACTATTTACCAAAATCCGAGTTTCACCTTGCTTGTGTCATATCCAATTTGTTGCAATAAGAACAGTCTAGAGGTGAATGTCTGCCTATCACAAACTGAGTGTAAAATCAAGGGCGAAGGTTCTCAACTAAGTAGTTCTTTTTGAATGACTGCTCATCTGAACAATTTTGTATGTTTCCACTTTTTGAAAGGTAACTTTGTTCGACTGGGTGTATGGTTGAACAAATTCACTTCAAAAATGTGACCAGAAAAATTACAAACTTCCATCGACCTTTTAAGTTCTACAAATTGAAACCATTGTTCTTGCACTCTACGTCCTCGTCCGGATTTTCCGGGTGAGTCAACGGAACAGTGTACCTAAATTAAAAGCTTCAATTGAACGTAAGCACTGTCTAACTTCCAATGAAAAACTCTCCTACTTACACGTCGATAAATGAATTCTTTTTCTGCAAGAACGTTGGGACAAGTGACGTTGTTCTGATTGATAGGCTCTAATCACAGAATTGTTGAGTAAGGTAGAAAGTGTCATTCTCCACGACAGGATTGGGTAGGCTGAACAGTATTCACTAGAGATGTGATTATTCTGTTAGCCAAACTTAGTTTGATGAAGACGGACACCCAAACTGTAACATGTGTGCGCAGTCAGGCTGAATTCGTTACCTGTAAAAAGAATAGAAGTGCTAGGAAGCAAGAAACATTGTTTCGCACAAGAAGTTTGCATCCGTATATGGTTGTTCCGGAGTGCTGTATCTTGATGTTAGAAGAAAACGGGTGATACTGGTTGTTGTCAATTCAAAACAGTGCACTAATTTTGGTTTGTTTAATGCCAGCTGTTCATTAGAAATTATGATTCCTGCTATGAATAATTTGAGAATGAAGGTTCCTCAAGAAGAGAGACATTGAAACATTCTTGAGAGACTTCGAGAACGGTACCGAGGTAGTAGAAATAGAAACTGACCAGCTGGAGCTAATACTTTCAAGGACGCTCATCTGGTGCAGAAAGAATAGAAACGTGCAGGCAGCGCGACAAAGTTCACAAAACTGAATGGGTAGCTGCAGAGAAAACGTTGACTGCCAGTTTCGGCCGTAATGTCAACTGTCAGCAGACAGTGCGGTGATTAAAAAACCTCAGATGTGTCATGGAGGTAATACTGTTACCTAAGATGAGTAAGCACTGGCAAGGTTTTAAAAAGTCTTGTTCAAAATAATGAACCATTCAAAACAGTGTGTGATGGTAGACTGCTCCGTGGAGAGAATACCAACGATGACTCAAGATTATTTTCATTGCCAGTCAGATAAGTATAAAACCGTTGGCTGACGCGACTCCTCCAAATTTTAATTGAAAACCCGCTGACTGTAACCGATGTCAAAATGAAAAAATATTCTAAAGAAAACAAACTTTAGGCTACCATAAAAATGCCGATCCAGGAATTAACAGTCTTGAAGATGAAGCACACAGAGAAACCTCTAAAGAGCGTGCGTGGCAGATTCCAAACTTCAGGATACTGGTAAAAACTATATACTGCGGGCAAGAGCAGACTAGCTAAACACACAGTAATGCGTTTGATCAATGAGTTGATACTTCAAACCAAGGTGGATATCAGTATCAGTTTGAATGGGGATTGTTGTCCAGTCGGCAAAAAGACTGCGAGTTTTGAGTAAGCCATCACCAACAAAGGTTACCAAATCGTACACAACGGCCCTTAGAACATTGGGTAGAATATAACTGAAATATGTTAGCCAGTAAGAACGCAATTTACTGGTCTCACTCATGCTATCGGGCAGTCGTTCGTCACTTTGTCTGAAGCACATCGGACCATGTTAAGAGTACATACTTGGGACAGTGCCAAGTTCTGATTAAGCCTGTAAAGAACTATGCAGCGGTTTCACAGTTGGGTTAACACGAGATAGATCTCACACGGATCGAAAAGCACACTTTAATCGATGTTAACTTGTGAAGGTCGTTTGTTGAATATAGTGATCAACATGTTCCAAGAACTTTTGTTACCAACCAGGAGACTTATAGCTATTAAAGCTGGACTGAGCACAAAGACTTTATGGAACCGGTTATTTCAACCTTTCAACTCTGACAGATTTTCCGTGTGTCTGTGGAAGAAAACTGAGTGGCAACCTAGTGATATGATTGAAGTGGACGTCATCGAGAACGTGGACAATCCATACCACACTGCTGTTTATTGGAGAAGTTCTGTGGAGAACTTTCAGCCTGCATTGAATTTAGGAGAACTAAAAGATTACATTCAGGAAGATTGTGGCTGCCTCATTGATGGAGCGCAATAGTATTAACAGTATTGGTCAAGTGGTCAGGATAATAGCAAGTGTTAAGTAAACAACCGAAACAAAGAAAACACGTTCAATGTTTAAGAAAAACTGTATCTGTTGAAACGCAGGCATTTTGGCCTTCATTCCTATTTGGATGACTGATGGCCAAAGCTCCAAAACGTTAACCCCATTCTGTTAGTGGCGGCCACGATACCAATATCAGTAGTGTTGCTGAGACAAATTATATGATGAAGATCTTGATCGTATTGCGGACGATAGAACAAGCTGGTTTATAGATCAGTAGTACAGCACCATAAGGTATGTCAAGGCAAGGGCAGACCGCTGTCAAAGATGTCGGTGTTATTTGGAGTTGTTTCAGTGATTATTTCGGAGAGGACTGTGAGACAGTTTCTTGGTGGAGTAGACTTTATAGCTGCGTCATCACACCTTAAATAACACTGAAGGAAACTTGTACGAACCACTGAGAAAGAACTGTTGGTTCCATTGGTCGGAGTCGCTGAAACGTTTACCAAACTCCAGCAACCAGTGAAAATTGGACAACTGGCTTTGAAATCGTTAGTGGCCGGGCACAGCTTCAAATTTCCAGCAAACGCGAGTGGCATCGGAATCGCAGCTTCAGAGGAACAGAAATGAGATGTCATAAAAGATGCCAGACGAGATTCGACGTTGGCTGAATATAATTTCAAGGTGCGGAGGAAAATGTTTGGTGATTGGTTAGGCCCTGAAAACATCGAGGCTGTGTGTGTTAGGTTAGCTACTCCATGGGCAAACTGGTCAAAAACCTCTACAAGAGAGTAAACAGTAGAATATATCCCAGGAAAGCTTGTTCACAAGGCCTTGTGGATGCTTAAGTACGAAATTACAATCTACTACCAACGTGCGAACCACCATTACAGTTTTGAGTTGGACGCTCGCGCACAAGATATGCTTCAGCTCTACAGGTGGTCTGTTGAAATTGGCAGTTTTGAAACAGAATGCAATCCAGAATGGTAACAGACAACCCAAAGGAAGGATGCAGTAATCTGGGAAGTGATTAGCCATTTCTTTGCCTGCGGAAAAGTATAGATGTCCGGTTAGTAAACTATTCACAGTATTGATCGGAGTTACACTTGCACCAGGCCGAGATTTTATGCGCTAATTTTGAAACACGATACGCATGCCGGCAATTTAGACAGAGTTAACAGAGATGGGTCTGGAGAAATGTGATCGGCTGCTTCACACGTAGTGCTACCAAACTGTGCAAAATGTTGAAGCGGAGGTTTTACAGACCGGGCTTGAACGTATAGCCTAGGAACTGGCGAATCTACATTGTCACCTCCTTAAAGGAAGTAACCGATCTAGTTTACAATCCACTGTCAATCTAAGTCAGTAAAAGAGGAGAACTATCGTCAGCGGCTTTGTTTGGTTTCTTCTCGTCAACTGCTTACGTTAGTCAGTATACCGTATTTGTGAAAAGAAGTGGCAATAAGTGAGCAGCATGCAAACGCTAAATAGGTGGCCGAGGTAAAAAAACGTCCCTGCAGCTCATTGAATCACACAATTCATGTGGACTTTCAAGACAAATGCAAATGAATACAAAGATTTTTGGCAGGTGACTCTCAAGGAACATTTCACAGAACCGCTACGATTCTCTTCGCTGCTTGTAGCATACAGAAATAAACCCCATTAAGAATCTAAAGAGTCCTTTCCTCGGTTATAAGGGTGATTTATAGTTCTGTGATGCTAAACGCAACAAACTCTTTTACACAACTTCCTCCCGATGTAAGAAGAAGAACAGATTGGACAGCAATCAGCTGCCCATACCATTTTTCAAGTTTAATTATGCGAGAGATACAATTGTTCGTTTACCAATTCTTGAGCCAACATTGTCCGATTCGTACTCAGGTGACACGTGCGTTTACTTGTTGTTACTAGGAAAGCATCAGTCCCTGTGCCACTACCCCAAGACTTATGTGAGATTTTAAGAACTGTGCGATATGACGGCACACCATGACTGTGAAGTCTGATGATGATTGCACGTTGTGATCAGTTGATAGGAGGTGTCCGATCGACAAAGTATACAATGGTGTACACTGAAGACGCTAAAACAGAATTTCTTCGTTGTTGGTTATTTGGTGCTGACAAGCTACTATGACGTGCTAGCCTTTACCAATGTTTGTCCCTTAGTTAATACGCGCAAAGTATTGAACGGTTATAATTGTATTAAATAACAAAATAGTTTTGAGACGAGTTACGAGTAAGTACACGCTAAAATCCGCATCGATATTTGAAGATGTACAAGTTTAAAAGGTCAGATCAAATGGTAGATGAAAATTCATCACACGCAACAGGAAAATGCCTACAGGAAGTTGCGTCGCTCTGTAAAAGACTCTTTGAAGATCTACAAGTGATATATTAAGCAAATGGTGAAAACATGAAAGTTTTATGATTAGCGTAGATTCTACCCACTTTTAGCCGTCGTTCTGGTTGTTTAGTTTATACAAGAGTCCTATATTACAGTAACATGCAGATTTGTACTTGTTAATCCTGCGATCCACTAGGTGACTGAGTCAACAAGATGGATAGTCAAACCATACTTCAATTCCACTGTTCACAAGTTCCACTACATGAACGATCACTGAATAGGCTTTGCCATTCGGCGCAGTCACTTATCATCCGTAAGTTGTATATAATAAACACGATAATGAATACGCACCAAGTGAAATATTTTATGCTTAGTTTAGGAACTTGTATTCAAACACAATCATATACTAACTGAATATGACTAGCACTTGATCGCGACTTTCGCTTTCCCGTAGACTAGTCAGTCAGTTCTTTTGGGAAAAAGGACCAAATTTGAGTTTCGCTCACAACGTTCAACTAATCTTAATCAAATATTTCCTACTGCCAGCCAATAACCGTGCATAACACTTAAAAACAGTAGATCTTCTCGTATTGCATTATTCGAACTATGACAATAACGGGATTAGAGTAATTTAAAATAGACATCGCCATTATTAAGGTATACGACACAGACTAAACAATCATAAACCAAGGCCTCAGAAGCTGTTGTCAAAACCTGTGAAGCTGAAAAACAAACTGCTGCTGGTCCCCTCCGTAACTTACTTCGTTTCCGGCGATACAAGTCATATATTAGCCAGAAAGTGTAGACCACCACAAAAAGACCAAAGAATAGCAGGTTGTGTTCTCCATAATTACAAGTTGTTTCATAGTGGTCATTCGCTGAAAAAGATGGTCAATCTGTTATGCTGGCTTTTATTCCACTCACGTTCAGTAGAGTAGAGAGACGGTGTGGAGGTAGTGACTGTTCAACGTGATACCATACGGTGTGAAAATAAGTCGACTACAGCCCAGCCACTCTCTGTTGGTGTAAACTCTGTGATAGCGCTAACCTTGATTCAAAGATTTAGGAATAAGTGAACCAAACTAAACTAAATTAAACCTCTGTAATAATTCCAGTCTTCTAATGCTGCCTCTTCAATACAAGTATTTCTGTTTCTGCTCACAAATCAATAAAACACGTGCAAAGCGTGGCCGGAATTCTAGTCCCGGCCGTGGCAAGGATATACACTACTGGTGAGCTCTAATCAGAGCGAAACTCCAGTCAAGTGCTTCTTTTCGAAAGGAACTGACAAGAAAGTCTACAAGAATGCGACAGCTGAGATCACTTGTGGGTGATGTTCAATCTATACGAAAACCGAAATCCCCTGCTACTCATCAGATGATCATTTGTTGAACCAAAATCCTTCATGGAGTGCATGAACCAGCTGGCTGACCGCATATTCCACAGCAGTATGCAAAGACTATTGCATCGATTTGAGTGAATCTCATAAGTGCTACTCAATGAATGTTGAATGTCCTCTCAGACGGCAGGTAAAATATTTTGACTTCTGACTTCAGTTTATCTGCCGTACTCTCGGAATTGTGCTGTTCAGTGATGAAAGTCTTGACATACGATTTGAGTAAATAATTGGCGTTTAGTAGTAAACATTCATTTAACTCAAGATCCATCACGTCAGTCTTTGAGTGTTGATGTGGGAAATATGGTCAGTTAGCTTTTTCATCCATCTGGTATGTGTGGTTGTCTGAGTAACAATCGATAACTCGGTTCATCTGATGAGAAGTGCACCAGTTCAACAGTTTTTAGTTAGCCACCAATCAAAAAGATCTCAAGGGTTCAGCATTTTTTGTTGAACTGGCGTTGACAGAAGTAGTTGACGGCTGCTTTCGGACGAGCATGACATCGATAGAAAGCAATATAAGTAAAACATGGTTTGGCGAACTGTCTGTGTTACGTTGTACAATAACGAGCCAGTTGCCTACAGCTCCAGAATCATAGGAGCCGATACCATTAGAAGGATGACTTTGTGAAGGGGTCACAATCAGGCTCATTTTTACAGCAACGCTTCACGAGAACATAAGGCATAGCACATTTCATTAGAAGTATGTAGACAGCATCATCTATGAAGTCGGCCCAACTATGGATTTATGTGGTTTGTTCGTCATGGTGAGCAGCGCGCATCCTTAATTCAACTTTACATGTGAGGTCGAGACAGACAGATGAATGTGACACTGAATCATTGTGCAGACGATTCACTTCAGGTAGGTATTCGCAACAAATAGACGTGGAACGGCTTTATCAGGCGAAAAACAAGCAATGTTCTTATTTCGACACACAAAGTCCTGAAAATGTGCACCAATGACGCGATTTAAGCAGAAACAAAAGTTATACGGCCGACAATTGCAGAGACCGCTTGCTCACAAAATTCAATGATAGACGTGAAATTAACAGTACTGAAAACTAAACTTCCACTGGTAGAAAAGAGGTTCGTTTATATGACGTTCGACTATAAACGAGAGGTGATGACCAAACGGATGATTGAAAGTAAGTAACGCAACTGAAAAGACAGTGTAACAAAACTACGAATCTCTTTTCGGTCCAAATTGGTAGTTCATAAAAAAACTCAAAGATACGTTGACTATGTGTGTGGCTTCATGCTGTGTTTACTCTTTCACATGCTGCCATGAGGGCGGTTACGTAACTTGCACAATCGGGCGCCTTTCTGTGAAGACAGGTGAACATTACTCTCATGTGGCTGGCTAAAGGTGGGGTTAAATCCATTTCGATTGCAATTCTGGCATACCTCATTGATTCAGGGTACCAATCTCACTAGAAGTGGTTTCCCCTTCCCTTTATCGCTTGCCTAACCGTCAAGCCGGAAGCGTCAAATCTCGTATTATTGCCAGGGCGGAAACGAATTGAATTCGGTTGTGAAATTCACAGCTGTGTGCTCAAATACAATTTGTCCAGACCCCAGGGTTGACATGGTCCGCCTTACCCATTTGACAACTAGGGAGGTTAACTCACTTAACTAATGGCACTTCAGTTATTCTGATGAATGTATGAGGATTATTCGAACCATCGGAAACAAGAAACTTAGCGGCAAGGCTTCTCAAAAACAATTATTGTCACCATGAATTCTACCACTGAAAGCACCGTTTGGGGTTTGTTTGAAAGCGTAAGACATTCAAGTACCCTTGGTTCTAATTCAGTGCTAAAAACGAGAAAACAGGATGCAGTCGTGTCCTCAATAGTTCGGTTTCGTAAAAGCTTTGGCGTTTATAGCCTGGGTGGGATCTGAAAGTACATTGACTTTTGCTCAATCAAATGGTTGTCCTTCTGTTAACGATATCCAACTCCATATAAAAGTTAATGCTGTTGAAAGATCAGATTATGTGAATCGTACACGCATTGGGTGCACATCAGATCAGTAGGTTTCACATCGACACTGAAGTAAGCTAGATAAATATTACACACTCTGCTGACTCGGTTATCTACATTTACAGCATGTACGAACGAGGAAGTTGGATTTGATTTTCTTGTGCTACCATGAACAAGTAATTTGTTTCATGGCTTTCGTGCAAGCTGTTGGTTATTTTGTTCCAAACGTTTTTTTTTCTAAATTTTTCCCAGTTTACTCGCATTGCGACCCGACCAACGCGATTGCAATGGCAACAGCTGTTGGCGGAACGATGGAATTTGAAACCTCCTACACTAATCATCAGCATCATCGGTTCTCGAGTGGAAGTGAGCAAACGGTTCAAGCGGACCTTCAAAAACGGACTATGGAAAGCAGCAGAAAGCGCCGGTGAGCAACAAACTGTAACCAGCGCGTAGATTCATGGATAACTGATTTTGACAAGGACTGCGTTAAAGTTTCTCATCTAAGCCAACAGATAAACAGACTGAACAACTTTCAACCTATGACTACTGGCGTTCTGGGTGGCGATTAATTGGAAAAGAAAAAACATTTGCCCAAGGATGGAGCATAGCTAAGTGTTCATACTTTTTGTATTCGACCCAATACCTGTTTATTGGCTACCGGGCTGATTTCGACCGTCGAAAGTCGTTTTGTGTATAGCTTCAAGAGGTCTATTCGTCAGAACGGGTATGTAGTGCAAACGATTTTCGTACTCTATGAAATCGTTTCATGAACAGCAGTACTTCTTCATTGTGAGTACTGTAGATTAAACTACGTGTGTATAGAAGAGGAAAGCATTGGCTGAATCCCATTTGGGAACGGCAGACGGACTTAGCAGTTTTGTATTTGGGTAAACCCAAATGCGAAACCTTGTGGTGGATAATGCCCTTGTGACCTGTGTAAAACCCGCTGCTGCCAAAGGCAAAGCATGGGTTTAAGGGGTAATACAATCGCACAAAGCTGCTTGAAAAGGCTTTCTAAATCGGACTGTACTTAGGACAGCCTAATGGACTACGAAAAGTGTACTGAATTTGACAGACTAATGGGCACAATGGTGAGATTTCTGAGTTCTCAGCATGGTTTTGCAGTTCTAGCGAAAGAAAAAAAGCACGTTTGTTACATTTAATTTTTGGTGCACATTTTAGATCTTGAATACTTTTGATTGTTTTATCTGATTCATTTACAGCAAACTAATCCATCTGAAATTCACCGTTTGCCTGACACGTAAAGTCTGCTCTTAAGTCCAAAAGTGGTGTTAGGTTGAATTGTTCAAACAATAGAAGGTAGACACGAGTTGACACTAGGTGATGTCAAGATTTACTAAGTAGTTTTTCGGTTTATTAAACAAAAGAAAGAGCTGGTTTTGTACCAATGAATTACACGTGTATTTGAATTGCTTCCTAGGACAATTCGTACGCCAAAATTTTTTTGTTTCTGAGGCTACCTCATATCTATTTTCCGTGGCTGGCACAAAAACTTGCTGACCAATGATGTACATATACTAACATATATAGAGAACGCAATGTACGGAGTTATGCATTACTAGAACAATCAAACTGAATCAGGTTGGTTCTCACCGCTACAGTATTAAGCACACTATACATTGGTGCATTGTATAGTGTAATATACTGGTTAAGAAACACCAGCAAGCAGTTTATAAGACATTTCCCCCTGTAACTCACTACAGACAGAAATAAATTTCCAAGTTCATAAATTCAGAATAATTAAACAATGAGTAGGTAATCGGCTGTGATAACAGTGGATTGCGGCAACAACATACAAATAATAGTATCTGAGTGATGGATTCTTGTAAACACTGTCTGTCTGTTCACTCAACGAACAGAATGCTAACCACGTAGTTGAAACGATTCTTTACATGGAGTTTTACTGTACGGTCTCAACAACAGGAAGTGTCAAGTTAAACAGACCAGTTAAGCAGTACTTGCGCTGAATGTAAACGTGCCAGGAACAAAAAGATGATTAGCCAAATTTCGTTTGATGATTCGCCATATTTCGCAGAAAGTTCACTAATTCTATTCAACTTTTTCAGGTTGCTGGATTATTTCAGACGGACTAGACCGTGGGTTGGCCAAGGTGGCTGGTGAGGCAGTCAGCGATTACAAGGAGGCCTACGGCAAAGATCGCATGACTATGGTCGGTGTAGCAACCTACGAGAAATTGGCATTTCAAGATCTGTTTAACGCCGCCATGAAACAAGTGAGTTTAATCGTTTTTCTACTCCTAAACGCAGAAATGGTTGAAGAGACATTTCTTTTCTTTCCGGGATTCATCTGGTCGCAGATCTTACGGTTCATATGATCGGGCGACTAATTTTACAGTAGCCATGATGTTATTCTGATGAAGTTTTCGGTGATATGGAAGTTGGTAACTTTTCGTTCAGGGACATTATAAGGAACTCATGACTGTTTTGATTCGTTGAGCACGGACTACCAGGTAGAGATCCAACTAAGTAATTCATGGATCAATAGCCGTAGCAAATCTCTAACATTCCATCGACTGTGAATTTGTTTTGTTACTTCCACATGATCTTTGCGATTGTAGCAGGATGCGTGAGTCCACAATTGGTTGGGATAAGTTAAATTTACTATCTGTATAAAAGTAACATTCAAATTATTCAAGGTTAATGTCGGTCACCTTTAATTTGGAGGACGTTGAGCTCGGTAAGTAAAGAAAGGGTTGAAAACTTCCAGCGGAGTGATTAACAGCATAACACAGAACGGGTAATGGTGAAAAATTCTGCATAAGTACAAAGAAACGCAGAAACTTTTGAAGAAAGTTGATAGATAACCCATTAACTATTACACACTGATCTTAAGTGTTCAACATGCTATGAGGAAGGCTTATTCCTGACTGACTCACGCTTTCACCTACTCTCTTGTCAGTTGCGGCCCTTTATCTTGCGGGGAGAATTTCTAACACTTGTTCAGAATGAAACACGAACACAATTTGGTCCATGGGACTTTTAACTAGTACTCGACTAACACTTCGGTTTGCTGCCGCCTGCAAAGTTCACTGGTTCGATTATTTCATTTTAGATTTTATTGTCTATTAGTGCACTGTACCATGCTGCAATGCTGAACTTGAATGCGTATTGAATTTATGGTTCGAAAAATTCCGAGTTTCAGATACCCGTGCGTAAAAGTAACGGACCATTTTTGGTTGGGTGTTTTTGGTTTTCAACTAAAATATAAAATACTTGGGGTCGAAGTTTCAATTTTTTTCAAATCCTAATACCTTCGTTTAATACGGATTAACAGTGTCGTCATAATTTGAAGTGTTCGGAATTTAATTTAAAAAATTAAACGCAAGTTCTTATAGCTTTGAGTATGTTGCATATCTGATAATTTTTTATCAAAAATATTGTTACATTTTACAGATCAAAGTGAAGAGTTAATGAAAGGAAATTTCAACACCGATGTTCACACCGTGAGGTGGTTTGCTATCACGCCGATTCAATAAATAGAGACCGTGCTTGCAACGGAGTGTGTGTGTGTGTAAAGCGGTGAGGAGGTTCGGACAAATTCCTTTAAAAGATGAAGTTACAGATGAAGCATTCATGTTAACCAATACTCGTTTCTTCCAACAGTATTGACGAGCATCTGTAACTGACGTTAAATTGTATGTTCTGTTGTGACTCACGGATTTAAATATTCCGCGATCTTGACTGTCGCTGATGGTAAGCCTTGCTAACATTCCTAAATACTACCAGAGTGATCACAATTACGTAATCAATTTGTTACGATCATCTCGCTAGCTAGAAGCTTCTTGTTTGTCTGACAATTATAAGGAAAAACCTGCAGCTGTTATCACATAAGACCTGACGGTACAGTAAGACCAGCACAACTCACTATTTGTGTGTAAATCTTTTGACAGATAGATTTAATCACTTACAAACAGTAAAGCTGTTCAGGGATTTATTTTCAGGCTTACACACGTATACATGGCCAAGCTGTCCATTCCAGGAATTCACACTTATCAAACAGGAAACACGAACAGACAGTGTTGTTGATTAATTGCCGAGATTACCCCCAAAAATGTCAATGAGACCTGCAGGGTCATTACAACATTCACGCATACTCTAACTCACTCTATAGTGGACCCCAGTGTTGTATCACAGTTTCATTCTGAGCCGTGTTTGTGTATGTGAACTGCATCTTAGATTTCTGACCGTTCATCTTTCAAACGCATAGCTCCCAATCCCGCTGTTGCAACATTAACTTCGATGTACCCATCCAAAATAGTTTACACCAAATACTGCCAGATCACGTACACAATTTCATGGCCATATCCATACTTGCTTTCCTGCATTTTTCAGATAGAGGGAATATAGATGTTTTACGTCTAATTGCCATCAATATGTTAATAAGTATTGGCCACAATGTGTATGAGAATGCCAAGTAGTGAGTCAACTCACTTTGAGCGTGATCGGAAGCGAACGAATTTAACTTCGCTGTTAATAAAAAAGAATTGCACTCCCTTCCAATAATTACTTTCGGTAAACCACTTCCATGGAACTTTGGGTGCTTTCATGCTGTTCCCAACCTGTTATCCATGACGCCACAATTATTTGGCAAAATTTGCGAGATCCGTTGACGGCTGCACGCTATTTGCAGCTGGCCTATCAAAATTGATCTCGCTTTTTGTCATTTGATAATAGGAAACGTTATAAGTCCACCAAAACGCAACCGTATGTCTGTCTGAAACAGTGAGTACCTTTAATCGAGTTCATTAAGACAGTAAGAAGACATACATTGCAAGATACAAGCACTTCGTTTATTCTCATCAGTTGATTACATAAAACATTGAGTTACATAGGTTGTCTACCGAAAAAACAATTAAATGAAAAAGCATCACATGGGAGCAAACAGGGTTCACTGCCACGGTAACGAAATTGATTGCGTCAGCACCTTTTGCCAACAAAGGACCGGTGCGTGACGTCTGACCAACAATGCCTCGGAGAATGTCAACAGCCTGGGGTTGCGGTTTCGCAATAGGACCATGACCGAAGTGGCGGGGTCAACCACTTAACCCGTTGTGATTAAGTGTTTCGCGATCGAAGACGCCGGATTTCTGTTCGAGTGTTGTTATATTGACCCGCGTCGAGTTGCTGTTTGCACTAGCCGCTTGAAGATATGCTCCGCCTTCATTTGTAATGAGTTTCGGTCCGTTCTGTCAATGTACGAGTCACCGCAACTGCAAGTGAACTGGTAGATAACATGAGAGGCAGAGTTCTCCGAGATAGGACGATCGGGGCAGTGGAGACTCATCTTGCAGGTGGAAAGCAACAGGCGCAATTCCGCTGCGGGATATGTGCGATCAACGGCTGACTTCAAATTTCGACTTACATCGATGATATTGTGGTCACCTGTATAAGGAAGGGTGATAAAAACCTGTTTCTTCGGCACTGACTGTGGTTGGGCGGTAACCACTCGTTCCTTGCAATGAATTTTAATAAATTTGGCGGGATATCCACTCGCCAGCAGAACACTCCTCAAAAGCTCCTCTTCAGACTTCAAATGATCGGTTGTGTATATTTTCTATGCTCTGGGTAAAAAATGTTTCGCACTAAACTACGCTTGTAAGCCAAGGGTGCAAATGAAGAGAATTGTAGGTACTGCCCACTCAATGTAGGTTTTCGATAAACAGACCTGCTACGTGTACCGTCTAAACGCCTAGAAATAAGGACGTCTAAGAATGGTAGTGAGTTATCTAGCTCTTGTCCATGAGTGACACGGAGATTTCGACAACTGGAATTAAGTTGATGTAAACGAGTAATAAAATGATCAAAATCGGTGAGTATTAGAATAGCATTGACATACCGTTTATAATGCAAAGAACGGTCAATATAATCCGACAGTCCATCTTCGACCATTCCAAGGAAAATATTAGTCAGTGATGGGCCCAACGGGTTGACCATTGCTACTCCATCAATTTGCTTATAAGCACATCCATCGGACTCAAACCGAATGTTTTCCGTACACATAAGAACAAATTCCTAATAGTAGTTGACAGGAGTGGGCAAGGAAATATTATGAGTCAGAATAAAATTACATAAATTATCTACTGTTTCATGTAATGAAACGTTTGTGAATAGTGAGTCAACGTCAAATGAATACATCTTTTGTGTGGAACTCACCGAAATGTTCTGCAAAATATCACATAACTCAAAAGAATCTTTCAAGGAATGGGGGCTGAAGGTTTTACGGATGGGATCAAGAACCTGAACCAGCCATCGAGCAAGGTTGTGGTAAACTGAATCATCCATGGCCAGGATCGGCTTCAGGGGGACACCGGCTTTATGCAGTTTGGGTGATCCCCTCATTCTTGGTGTACCAGTCCCAGTCGGTTTCAACTTTTTATACTCCCGCCCACTTATATATCCTTACAGCTGAAGAATTTGCAGCTTCCTCGATAATAGGTTTTCCACTGGAATGTTAGTACCTGGCGTACGGTCACCGTTGAACTTCCTATCGTCAGCCAGGACGGTGTGCATTTTCATTACACAATCAGCTTTAATCAAGATTACAATGCCAGAGCCTTTGTATGGCTTCAGAACTACCACGTCCTGCATTCGTTTCAGTTGTCTGATGGCCTCATAATGTTCAGAGAGTAGACATCAATGCTGGCGAATGGGTGATAACACAAACTGATGCGGAACATCGAATATTTTAGTACGAAACCAACATGCAATTTCTGGCGAGGTGGAAAAGAACACTTTCAGCTGGTCGTGTAGGTTTTCAAACTGAACTTAAATCGTTAACCGGTTAACTTTCTTCAGCGGGAGTTTGCATTTTTAGTCCAGAGAAAGTACTTCTAACTGTACTTGCGTAAACTGTTTACTTGACAAGTTGTGAACATGTTTCATGGCATCACTAGGAAAATTGGGTTTACTAATCTTACGATGCAAAGAACCTTGAAGACTCTGAAGCGTTTTGCCTGCGGTTTTTTTAATGGTATCCTTGACGAAATGCTCGTACTTTATACGGCATACCAGGGTGAGGTCAGCTAGCACAGCAGCAAAACGACTTTGAGTTTCTATAAACTTGTGAAGATTTTCGCAGGCCATGTTGTTGTGGGA
>LUCH01000918.1:71947-102617 GCA_013368495.1 Paragonimus heterotremus | reverse complement strand
CCCTTCAAAATTGAACCTGATATTTTCTGTACACAACAGAACGAGGTCCTTAAGATATTCAAGTGGAATACCTATATCACAATTTTGACTGGAAATAAAATCACATAAAAACTGAACTGTCTCATGAAGAAGAACATTAGTAAAAAGGGAATCAACGTCAATGGAATACATAGTTTGTTAACTCACCGACACACGTTCTAATGTCTCAGTTAGTTCAAAAGAATCCTCTAGGCAATAGGGAGATAACAGTTTGCGAATGCGGTCCAAAATTTCAACTAGCCATCAAACAACTTTATGATATGCTGAATTGTTCATACAAAAAATTGGTCGCAGGGGTGTTCCATCCTTGTGTATTTTTGGTGCACCTCTCATTGGTGGTATTTCCTTGCCAATTAGCTTCATGTGTCTATAGTGATTTCCAGAAATGTGGCCTTGCAACAACAGTATCTGAAGTTGTCTCGCTACTTGCTTTTCCAACAGTATGTTGTTTTCACTCGTCTTCTCTTTCTTAAACTTTCGTTGGTCCTCCAAAATGATATTCATTTTCACCCTGTAATCGTCCTTGTTCATGATGACAACACCAGAACCTTTATCCGACTTCAGAAACACCACGTGTTGCATTCCTCTCAATTCTTTCATGGCTTGATAGTGTTCCTGTTTTAGACAACGCTGCTGACGGATAGGTGCTGACAGATATTAGTTAGAAATATCTACCAGTTTTGCGCGGAACCAACCCGTCTCATCGGAAGACGTGGGCGACAGATCTTTTAACTGATCGTACATATATTCGAATTGCACTTGTGTGTTCAATGCAGATTTGTATGGACGTCCGTAAGCAGATGTAGAGTTTATAAACACCAGAGGTAATTGAGGCGATTGGAACGAAAGGTAGATGCCCCACCTAAAGTTTTGAAGGGTTGAAATCGAAGGCCGTACATTTTTATTTCACGTTCCGGCTAACTAGGAGATGTTGATTGTCCCTGTTCGTAGTTCTGTCAGTCAAACCAGTTGGGTGAAATACAAACTTAATTTGCATGAGCGTAGTAATTTCTCCAAGCTAAGTTTATATCTTCACTGTTTAAGCAGGAAATGTTGATTTTACTGTGTATTAATTGCGATTGTACAAAATTTCCTGGAATCCAATACCAGGTATCTCAAGGGTTTATCAACTGCTAACATATATGTTTCAAGTTGCCAAAATGTGTTTCGATGCAAATGCAGAAAACAGTTTTTCTGAAGAGTTTTTTTATATCATCTTCCTGTGAACTCAATATGTTGACATTTTTAGACAGAATCAGCAACATCATAAAATGAAAACAAAATCCTAAACGTACGAACATTTTGTGAACAGATATTTTCAAGCCCGAGGCGTAACAACTGAGAACGTGACTAGCTGTCATGTGAATACTCACTAGAGTCCTGAGTACGCCAGGTTAACTTTGATCATGAGTGTTTAAACTGTAATATATTGAATAACCTATTGATAAGCTTGCTGAGGTCTAGATCTTCGATTCAAGCACCGATTTTCTTTTCTTGTTTGACCAACTTCCGAACTTTACTTAGTGAAACGTCGTAAGTAGTACACTATAATGAGTGTCAACAATAGATCAGAGACACTGTATGATGTTACCCGATAACATACATACTGTTTTTTCCACTGACTTAGTCACGTAGTAGAGACAATCCGGTTGTTATCAAGTATCCGCCGCGTATGTCAGACGAGGAATCAAACGACGAAGGATTGAGCGCTCAGTCGTCCTTGGATCTACCGTACTGGCCCAAACAGTCTACTGAAACGGACAAAGCGCTAACAGAAAAGGACATGCAAAGAAAGAATGCAAACATAACCGAAGGAAAAGAGCTGACCCAGTCGCAACGATTGCGCAAGCAACACTTTAGACTGAATCAAAATCATCAGTTTTTGCTACTAGTTGATCAGTTGGCTAAAAGCAGCTTGGAAGAGAAAAGAAATCGATGCTTAGAAATGCGTATTCTATTCGAACGCACTATCGTAACATGGGCAAAGGTGAGTGTAGTAAGACTTATGTTTTGAGTTGTAGTTATTTCCTGCATTTCAGTTAGTGTTCGGTAACTTAAAATGCTTCAAGTCTGAGTTGGACTAATATGTCACATTTCTGCAAGTCATCAGTTACATTTTCAATGTTTACGTAGCTCTGTTTGGTGCATTCAAAACCAATAAGCCTTAACAAGACTCGTCAAATCAATTTTCAGTACTTCAACGAATACTTTCTTGTACAACTACTGTGAAAAAAGATTTTGCAACCGACTCACTATCAGCATGATGCGAAGTTTACAGAGTAGTGATCAGCTCAAAGTGAGTTTCTAAACCACATATGTGGGTTCATCATATACTACTAACCGGCCATGACAAAAATCAGACTTAAATGTTTCTTGATTGGAAATCTTGACAGAAGGAATGCTCTGAGTACACAAGTTGTGGTATCACTTTTAGACATATCAACTTTAAGGAGAAATATGTTCGTTCTACGAGTACCGTTGACCAACCCCACTGACCATTAGGATATAGTTCTGTTCATAGCTGGTAGAAATTGATTCAGTCAGTATAAGTAATGGAAAAATATTAATCAGCAAGATAATTAAAGACTACGACCCCGAATCAAATAGGCATACCTCACAGTGGAAAACGTGACTGTCTCTCTTCAACAGATATCGGATACCCTGAGCACTACTTACAGACGATTGTGACCGGAAGTTCATCTGAGATAATCCGGGCGTGATAAGGTGAAGTCAGCTATAAATTGTTGACGTCCCTATTTCATCAGCATAAAAATAAGGTTGAAACTCTCAGATGCGGAAAAGAAACACATCACCAGGGATTACCAGCCAGTAAGCCAAGCACGAGCTCAATAAAAGTTTATGTGGAAATAGCCGTTTGAATGAGCAGTTTGCTGTAATTTATGGTGCGCTTAACTTATACCATTAAACTTCCTCCGGCTGCATATCGACCAAATGTCTCACAACTATGTGTTTTAGCCACCAACTAGTTCGACGACAACCAGCCACAGTTCGAAGCGTACAGAAGGTTCCGGAGGTCTACAGCATGGAATAGATTCTCAACATAAACAAAACAAATGCATCAAGGTAATTTTTTTAGCGATTTATTAATCGTACTTCCTAGCCCCCAGCACAACCACTGCGTGAAAATGTGGCTCGAAAATCTCGAACTTCAATTGCTTTGCCTAATCTGGGCGACGGGATGTTTGATACAATTACACCCAGAGGTTCGCGCGTTTACTCAAAACAGTTGCAGCCACAATTTTCTGATAAAAGTGTACTGGGAGTTCCAAGTTCTGATCGTTCGTCAACCACTACCAGTAATGTAACCAATGACCACAATATTCAGCCAGGTCACCCGAATGATGGGAATTCAAAAGAAAGCGTCGACAATGCGACCACAACCAGTGATGTGATTGCTCGTGTTCCAATTTGCGGCATCGTGGCTGGTGGTGGGGCATCCACTATCGAACACATTTATATGTCCGTGACTCTCAATCGTTGTCCCATGGTTATTGTGCGAGTAAGTACTGCCAGAATTAAACGTATATACAAATAGTTTAACGAAGTACACAATCAACCAAGTCAGGATAAACATATGACTGTCATCCATCTCACATATGCTAATCGTGTGATCTGGATAACCAATAAACCGTACATCAGAGATCCCGTTAGGATCACCAGACATGCTTACTAGTGAGTAGTATTTGAGTGTATTCGAGTTGTACTTTGTGATATCTCATTACTCATAGCAAGTTTTGTTGTTCCGAGGTACACGTAAACGCCGCTGTGGTGTCGGAGTTTATCGTGACTCCTCTTAGCTTATTGAAATACCCTCAGTCAGCGTGCATGTCATGCAACCGTTACGAAGATTTTGACATTTACAATATTATGCGTATAGGACTGCTTCTCATGAAAATGTGGGAACAAAACTGAACGTTTGTAGTCACAACTAGGGCGATCAGTAACCGTTCGTATGTGTACGTGAAACCCTGATTTCAGACTAGCTGAAAAATTGTAAACAGATCACTGACTGAAGTAATCACTAGGGGTGAGTCAGACGACGTTGGTGGTTGACAACTGCTTGAAGAGCAAAATAATAACACGCTTTTCAGCGGTCTCTAATCGGTGCACGAGATGACTTAAACGCGGACTAGTTGAACGCAAGTCATCTTACGAAGTACTGTGTTTGGACAATCTCATCGTCTTACATCTTAGGGATTAATTCAGATGTTCGACTGCCACCGTACATACCTTAAACCAGAAAAAAACTGGTCAATCTAAACGACTGGAATTGCCTACAAACCGACATACTGGTGACTAACTTCAGGTGGATTTCGAACATTATGCCGTGATTCGTGGTTATGTCGATCCGATTGCAAAATCAACGGATTAATGTCAGACTTCCGAAGCCAATCTGGTTATTTTGCATTATGCACTATTCAAGAGAGCCTTTCACTCACTGCAAAACAAAAGCAAAGGAGTTAACATAAAGTATGTTGTAACATTAAGTATCTGTGCAAATGAAACGGCATACAGTAGGAACTATGTTTGTCTTACTGAGTTGTTATGTTCAAACAGATCATCACCATCACCTACTTTCAAAAACCATCAATAAGCTGAAATTTATCGCCCCTTAGAGCCCACCAATGTTATGTGCCCATGCACAGGAATCGATTCGAATTCTGCCAAATCTGCTTGAGAGACCATTAGTCCAACGATCATTCATCGCCGCGACTAAATGGTCCTATTAAAACGGCTACTGACAGTAGTTTCGAATAGTGTCTAGGCTTTATGATAGCCCTTACAGGAACCACTATGACCGTCATCAACATTTTATTCGATAACCCGGTGATGGTTAATTTTCTATCAGTTTTAATCCAGAGTTCAATTTCGATAGCTGTGGAATTCTTACTTATTTTGGGTGATATCATACCAGTACAGCTGGTGCACCACCAGAAGAACGTTGGACTAGTGCGACTCGCCTGGTTGTTTCCTTCCCCATGACATCAATCCATGAAGAGTAGTTTCTGATTTACTGAAATGAGTCAGTTCAACCGCTTCTTCTAGACAGTTTATTTGGTAAATGGAAACATTCAAACTTTGAGTGCATTTCGAATGACAAACAAAATGGTATTATTAGCACTGGAACAAAATACAGGCCTGCTGTTAGATGTCATCGGCATCCAGTGTAGTTTTGCCATTTAATGCTAAGACTTGAACGCTTGATATGTGTGTCCAAATTGTAAACTGATAGAAAAATACTGGGTAGCACAGTAGTTACTCTTTGCTAGGGTACCACGTTAAAAATAATTGCACGTAGCTGTAAACAGGATAGTGATCAGCCCTATAGTACAGGCCACTCGAAAGTCAACGATCTTCGTGTTCTTTAGAGGTAATCTTACTGAACACATTTCGTATTTATACACATACTACTTACCGTCCCTATTACGACGAGATATTCTTATACTTTTATTCTCGGAATAAAGCCACATAATGCGGTTACAACAACTTATTAGAAACCCTTAAAGCAAGTTATCCTCATCCATGTAGTTTAGTTAACTTGGAACTTCAACAAAGCACAAACATACAGAAAATGTGGTTTTATGAACACAAGTTGGTGCAAGAGTTTGCTGTTGCAATCCAAAAAGCTTCTAATGTTCACGCTCTCCACCCGCCTCTTTTGTTGCCTTGATGTGTTTTGACGACCTCAACAGTGCCAGTCCATGCATTTGGTGCATTATTTTATGTATAAACAAGATAAATATATTCTATTCAGATAACATAAGCTCTTTCTCATATAAGACAAGGTTGTTTATACGACGTCTGCAATATTCTTTAAATGTGACAAATCTTCAATCTCCCCACTTTTTTACAAATGCTGATGGGTCTGTGCTCATTGCCATATATTTTGTTTTAGGTAAAATTAAGATTATCCGCAACTGAACAGATTAAGCGATTTCGACAACAACTTGGAAAGTTGTTTATCAGAGGGGGAAAATTAATTCGAAATTTTCCGTTTTTCTTTCCAACTTTCAGGGTTCTGGAGGTATGGCTGAAGTCATTGCAGAAGTCGTTGATTTCATGAATTTCAAGAATTCGATCGAAGAGAACGTGATCAGTGATGACGAAGTCAATCTAAAGTGAGTTAACTTGAACACTACACAACAAATAGAATTTTAACTTTATTAAATTAAACGAGTGTGCAATAGGACCAACAGGACTTCATTCAGTTGAACGAGATTTTACTGAAAGAGTTGTCAGAAGTAAAAAGTTAAACTGCTTTAAAGGAAAAACTAGTTAGTGTTTTGGTTCACAACTCAGCATAAAAGAATAAACAAAATTAAGCGTCATTTTGCACCTATCCAGCTGACTTGGTTCAGAGGGGTAATCAATGTGAATTGTTCCCTTCCAAATTTGGTGCCTTCTGCTTACTGTGCCGGCTGTTTTTCCTGTGATTGTCCGTGACACTTACGGACCAACTATGGAGCAACGAGGAGACACCGGGAGACAGCGTTCTTCCGAAGTAGGAGTCCCCGCGAGTCCTATAAAAGGAAACAACGAGAAAACAAGCATGAGCTAAAGGCCCAGTAAGCCATGCACACGACTTACACAGACGAAAACTAAAACGGCGCCGACAACACAGCAACACGCCCCGTCAGTAATTCAAGTTCAACTCGTGCGCGCCTGCTGGTTTCGGTCGCACATTACACTGCCACCAAAATGTTTCATTCAACTGGGTGTATTACCAGCTTGAGATAGCTTGCCACGGTGTTACTTGACCTTCTCAGTTAAAGTTTTGCAAAGCAATATTAAAACGAATAAGTTTTACAGCACATAAGGAGAGTTTCTAATCGAATGAAACGAATAGCAATTTTTTAAGAAGGTACAAAAAACATCAGATTTTAGAATGCGCACAAGTCTGAGGTAAATCCAGTTTGTCTATTTTAGTTGTGTGAACCAGGGTAGAGCCATTCAAAACAGCTGCAGTTTCAACATGTCCAACTGTAGTGATTAACCAGAACTGAAGTTAGATTTTCATTCACAATTCCAGACACACAGCGTGACAGTGAACAAGATCCCAGTTCATCAAAGGTTTTATAAGGTTTCACTAAACGCATTAGTTAGGATACCAAGCCATGAAAAATGTCGACGGAGGGCGGGATGAATGGAATCATAGGGCATCATGGAATGGTCGGAAATCTTAACGGCTGCGTAAAATTTTTAAAGTGACTGCTCAAAAATTGATGAGAGTCCCAGAGCAGCCTTTTCTTAGAAAGAGAGGCTGGAAATAAGCAACCTACCTTTAGCATGCCATAAGTATCACCTAATATGCAACTGGTCCATTTGGTCTGAAAAGGCTCTCGTTTCAGAATTCAAACGTCATCAGTAAATCAAACTGCCAACTGGTAGCAAGTTGTTCTGAACTTGTAACTCCTCAACTGATCTCAGGTATAGTTCAGTAAACAGCGTCAAATTTGTTACAAGAAGCAACTGAGTGAAATTAGTAGTTTGGGTAGGCCTTATGATAAATCATACAAACAACAGGCAAAGCCGATCTAACCAGCAGAAGAGCCAGGGTTCCTAGATCCGTCGGATTTCTACATCTTCTGTAACTTTTTGTCATAAAATAACGCATGGTAAGGCACTGGGACTGATATTCCTTAGCGTCACAAGTAGTCTTTTTACTTTAACTTCTGGACGTAGCCAGTTTACAACAACGTCTACCAGTCATTGTCTACTACTCAAAGAAATACTATAATTTTTGTTGAGATATGTAATCGATAATCCCCCTTGAGGTTTGATCCAGGTCAACATGCTAATACTTGTCAATCGTGAGTTCCCACACCGTCCCGACGGAACTGAGGCTGTAGTATCTATGACGATTTTAGTGACCCAAACTCGGATATCTTTGTTGACCCAACTACGGAAGTGCCTCTTCGTTCTGCCAAAAAATATGGATGCCGTAAAGGTTTGTAAGAAAGGGGTAGCAGAGCTGTCAAAATTGTCCAGGTTTAAGTGGCAGTGAAAACAACGACCATTTAGGCTGTTTAGAACTCGTGCTTCATAGATGCTGCTAGGTTGACTCTCACGCGAGAAAGAGAAGCATGCCTATTTTAGGAACACTTCAAGTCTTCAAAACAACCAGTTTTCTGCCAGGCTTTTTAGTAAATATCGATACATAGCTTTTTTCCTCGACCGTTGTTCACAGCATTGACGTGACTTCCACCCAGTTCACTCGAGTGGATTCGTTTAGCCCGGTAAAACAGAGGTTGTATCGAATGGGTACAAACTGTGGATGCTAAGCTATTATCACGTTTGTGTTTCCGGCTGACGGACTGTAGGATGGAGTAGTCATTACGGTTCTAGATTTGAGTTTCCTTCTCGCTGCGGCTTATCAATAGTGCACATCATCGCCAGGACTGAAAGTTGCACCCCAACCTTCTTGCTTGTGAAACAAGCGTGTTAACGTCAATGCCACTAAACTCACAACAGGCATGACCGATCAGTCACATCTAAACGCTCAACCGCAACGTTGTGTGGATAGTGCTCAGATCGTCCGATTGTTTCGAAAGAACAAAAAAGGGATGCTGTTTCCACTTCAGTCGATAACTTGGTAATCAAGAAATTCTCAGTTGGGTTTAAGTCAGGAACTTCATTAAATTGCTGGTTCTTTTGTTTGGTTTTCTGATTTTTCCCCTGATTCATAAGTATTATGCAGACTTATTTGCTGACTTGACTCACTTGCAAAAACATCGAGAGTTGGCTGCATCCGAAAGAACCACAGATACGGCATGCCCCTACATAATACATGTTTCACCAATTTATCTACAAATATTCATCAAAATTCTGGAAGTTTCACATTTGGACCTCTTTACCTGAGCTTTTTTAAATTTTCGTTAGAATTGCGAGTATAATTCACGAAACCCGAAGTACTTCATACTTGGAAAAAACTGGTCCAACTGGGGCCAAAAAGCAATATAACAAACCAGCAAGAGGAGCGGTTGGCAGTGAACTTAAAAGCAACAATGAAAAAGAAGAAGCAGACAGGCAAAAAGGCCCAGTGATTGATTACAAAGCTTATGCACACCAGGTGGCACTCATTCGTGAAATGGTAGAGGAACACGCACACTTGTTGTCAGTATTTGATTCCGATGACACAGACTTGGACGGATACATGATCTCTGCGCTGCTGAGCAGTGGTGAGTATGTTTAGTGTACCACATGTTCATAATATTTTAATACATAATTCACTGTGAATGTTCAGTACATATTAATGCCGATACAATAGAATGAGTTTTTACAACTGACAGACATTAGCGTACTGCTATGTTACGGTAAACTTTTTCTCTTAGCCTGCTATTTTATGGCCACTGGTGTCTGGAAGCATCCGTATCCGGGTCAGTTTGTTATAGTGGCAATAGCCAGAAGACATTCGCACGCTTTATTACTGGTTTTTGTGCCGAATCACTTGTGATCCCAGTTATGCACATAGAATCTAAGCTAAATTCGAAGCTTCTTGCAGATCTGTTGCAAAGCAGCTGACTGGTGGTCGTCAGCTGGATAGCCGTCAACAGTTTGTACAACTGTGACATCAGAAACAACAGGTTAGAAGTCTCATTAAAGGTAAAACATAAGCCCGAAAAACAGGTGTATAGTAAGAATACATGAAAGAAAGGGATCAGAAGAACAAGGATTATGTTAGAAAGGGATTTATCTATGGTTGCGGATACCGGCGCATGTTATGTAAAATGAACATTGAAAACTTGCACACATTTTGAAATTGAAACTAACCAAAATCTGAACCAATCATTACAACCAGAAACCAAAAGAAAAACTAAAATAGCTAGCAGTTCTTAAAAGAGAAGGGTGTGGTTCATCAAGCTGATAGAGATGCTAGTTCATACAAATAAAAAATACTTACTCGAGGTAACACACTTTTGTCAGCCAGCTCACTGCTGTTTAACTGACGCTTTGCTATGATTGTCACGTTTTCATAAAATCTTCCACTCAACTACGTGAATGGCTTGAATTCCTGTTTGCTAAAATTTTATGGGTAAGATCATCGAATTGAAAGTTACGTGGGTTAAAAGAAAGAACTGCACCTGTTATCGACGATCAGCATAGTACTGTATCAAATCAACTTGCTTTCCAACAATTTTTCTTGATTCCACAAAACTGATCGGTGAATTGATAGTGCACAATACGAAATGTTATTCTCTTGGATAGTTTATAGAGACAGTTAAGGTTCTATTATTATCTCGTATCTTATTTGAAATAACGGCATCTCTACTGTCCAACCAGTCCGGTTGCTTCTGTTGCCGGAACTTGACTGTCTAAATAATTGCTTTCCTGACCTGTCTTTTGAGGTGTTGCAATATACCATCAGGCGTAGTAAATGCCGGGGGGTGGGACGACCAGTACATGTTAAAACACTGTCTCCGTCGTTGACATTTTCAACGGCCCAAACTCAAGTCATCTACGTTGACCGGTTGATCGACAATAAGAGGTGTTTTAATGGGAATGATTAATTCGACCCTAACGATCCTGTAATCCTAGTTAAATTCAGCTTGTTCATTCATCCCGAGTGCACTTCAGATGAACTGCGTAGGTGGCAGGCTAGCTGCTTAACACTTTCTCAGCGTTTAAAAAGAATTTCGTTGAGCCAGTCTGTGTGTCATTAATTTTGCTGCAGAATTCCCGAACAGGTGACTGGAACCAATATTAGGTGTTCATAAGTAATCTAACATTCGTGCGTAATCCTTCTCAACACTCGTTTGTTATAGTCTAAAACAACCCGTCTTGTATTAAAAATTTTCCTGGCTATCTGTGTTCGGTACTAAGTGGCTGTATGAACAACTAAGATCTGTGGATCTAGGTTTTTTGTTGCGAAACTCGAATTTACTGACGAATACAGTGGAATGTGACTTAGGACTTGGGAATTTCAACACATAAAATGACAGTGTATAATTAAACCGTAGGAAGGAGCACTGGTTTCTGATACACCGCCTAACTCATGGGTTCAGGTAAAAAAATGTGCCTGTTTGGCAAAATCGTATCAAAAACACTGGTGACCGAGAATTGTCAATTGCATAAAGTTCGCTTTTCTCATGTGCTCCTGACTGACCCACATCTGTTTGCCTACTTATAGTAGTATAAAATTAAATCAAAATAAGTTGAACATAACTGCAATTTTTCTTCATCCCGACGGTAATCGAGGGGATCGAAAACGAAAACGTAGTTAGGCTATGATAAAAATATTAAGAGTATGTGGGCTATCTTATAAGTGCATTATTATCACCGAATGATACTTTATCTGAAACTATTTTGTTAGTGGAGTGTATATGCACTTTTTGAATGGATTAATAGAAACAAGACCCATACATTATTAGACGGTCTATCTGCCGTCTACCTGATAATTCGTACGCCTTTTCACTATCCTCATTTACCAACTGCTGACTGAACAACTTGGACGTAGGTCATAATCTTATTGGTTCGCGGTGTTTGGGGTTCGCAAGTAGACCACCCCTATGGTAAGATGTCGATTTCTAACCGGTATTCGATACTCTTCAATCCTTTATTGTTTAGCAACAGTCTTCTTCTTCGAAACACAGTGTACCTCGGCAAACTCGTACATTCTCTCTCATCCTTGGTTTCAGCCGGAATGGATACCCCAAAAAACGAGCTAAACTTGGATCAATTGGAAATTGCCATACGCCTAAATAGGGCGGATATCGCAAGGACCAAAATCTTTCTGGAAGGCAAACGTTGGAAAGTAAGGGGTTAATTGATGAAAACAGTAATGTTGATTATTCTCTAGGTCAGTTAACCCGTCTCATTGGTGAAAATTCTTACGACTCACTTCAGTCTGTTATTTGATATCAACGACTCCTAAAGAGGTTGGACACTGATGCAACGTTATGTCAGTTACACAGAAACGAACATATAATTTCCCCAAGATAATAGATCCCTCATACATATACCAGAAACCCGATGTATAAACAAGAGGTGGAAGCGATTACACCTCGGCCAGTAGCATATGTTTACTGTCGGGCGCGATAAGTAAGTCAGCAATCGAAGTGGACAGCAATCCCAACCAACGAATTTATGAGCATGAATGCATTAGCGTGTATTTTTTCACTACACAGTTGAGAACATACACGGACGCTTCACAACTGCTGATTATGCCTGCCCAGATAAAACTAAAGGTGCTAATTTATTACCTGAGTACTCGCACTTCACGCGATGTTCATGTAACCCGTGGAAGGTTCAGGTTGACAGTAATCCCGGATCTTGATAAGAAAATGTCCGGCTAAACCTTCGAAAACGCATAATAGCTTGCTTCCGATAAATAATGCTTCTCCAAACGAGATTACTTAGATCCAATCAGTTGCGGCTTGGTTGTGACCAAGTAAAATAGGCCGTGGTCATGGCTAGGTCAAATCCGTGTGTTCCACCGTCCAGGTGTATATAAACTTACTGAGTCATCCACATGCTCGGTTTTGCTTTAAACATGAGTATGTCTAATTAATCTAAGTTACGTCGCTCGGACCAGCTGTTCCAGTGTGGGCGCGCTAATTCTGACCATGCGATGATTGTCTGCATATTCCAAGGAAGTCGCGTATCTACCAGCTAACTATTAGATGTCACTTGATTCGAGTAGGCCTTGTGACTGCCGTTGAGTTGGTCATTTTGTGTCTGCACGTTCTTACCTCACCAGCTTTAATCTCGCCAGCTCACAGCATATGCACCAACGAACCACGCAGTCGAAATTTCCATGCAATGGTGGTAATCTCATTGACGTAGCCCACAATGTTGTTAGGCTGGCTGACTGCTCAAACTGTGTATGGATTTAAGTAACAGTAGAATAAAGCGTGAGTTGTTTACTCGAAAGCGGTAACGACTTCTATCAGTAGAATTTACGAATACCAAACCTACTCAACTATCTAGCGAACTATCCAAATTTCCGTTTAACTTCCAGAAACAAGTAGACTGAGTAGTTATACTTTCTTTGCAAAATGGGATACATTTTTTATTTTTCTTAACCGCGTGCAGTTCTTTGTTAAGTAGAATGAAACTAATCAGCCCTTTGTGATTGGTCTGCGGGCTGTAAATTACCTGCAATGGCCCAAGTAAAGGCTGTGAGAGGTTACTGTAAACAGGTCGATTCATCGACCTCTAGCAAGTTGACAGACGTTCGATTCAATCATTTTGAGTTTCATTAAAACAATGCATGCTGGAGAATCAAACACACTACCCGTATATAAATGACAGTTCGATTTCCGCTTATGATAGAAGAACGTGTAACCATTAACCAAGGAATTCACATAAATTCCGCAAACCCGGTTCCCGGGATCCGGTACCTGAACCATCATAGTAGTAGCCCAATAGGTTATTACCTATTCGAGGACCGTGAGTTCGATCGCCTGATATGCTCAGTGTTTTTATGACACAAACAAGTCAAAACAGCTGTACTTCACATCGTTAAAGGCCGGTGAAATCAACGATTTGTCTGCCCCACAGTTTTATTGGTAGCAGATGTTACGTGAGTACATATGAGCTAAAAAGAAAATGTTACTCAGCATCCCAGACAAAACATAACACTTGTGAAGTGACAACTCATTTGTGAGCTGGTCTTACTCAAAGAAACTCGCAGAATAGTGAATATGATTGATTGTCCTTGAAAAAACCGCGAAACAGTTAAGCCTGTTTTGAGGTCCTAGGCAGTTGTAAAAGTTTTGTGATATGGCGATATATTTGCCACTCATACTTCGTCTGGAATGCACTTCCGGTTTTGTATTCGTTGCTGCCCAAAGTGGGGTCATTAGTGAGTTTGAAAGACGTAGTCAAAATAACTAGTAAATGATTTTTCATTTTCTGGGTTGTACAGCTGCTTTTTCTATACCGTGACGTGTAGACAAGTCTCACCGAGTGCGCATTTCTGAGACCTGGTCACAACGGCCAAACTAGCCGTGTGCTTTCGGCAAATTTTGAACCTTAAACATATACTACTGTTATTATTGGAAGTAACTTCTTTAGTTTCATAGGCGAACAACTTTACCTTGATTTTTCTGGATTTCAGAAAGGTGCCCTTAATGATTTCATGTTTACCGTGATACTGAACGACCAAAATGATTTCGTTAGCCTCCTGCTCGAAAATGGTTTCAATTTGGAAGAGTTTCTATCGGTCCATACGCTTGAACGTTTATATACAGAGTGTCTGAAAAAGACGGTAAGTTCCTCGATTATATTATGAACTATCAAACATGCTGGTCTCCTATTTCATGCTGAAAACACAACACATATTCTTTGTCGTTTATCAGTGTGCACCTATGCTAGAATTCCAAAGTCCCGGTAGTGGTTAATCGTGTGAACTAATTAGTCCCAGACAAGTGTAGTCTGAAACATTCTTTTCCCGTCAGGAATTTGAATGATGAAGACAGGAGGCCGATAATGCACGATTTATATCGAGACAGACTTCGCGGCATCTTTACAAGTTATCTCCAGCACAGTCATATAGGAGATACGCCGGTGATATTCTTCTCATCTCAGATAATCAACTGCATGCACAGGCATTAATAGATCAAATGAATTATCTGCAACCAAACTTGTTTTTCCGTATGGTAAGCAAAAATTAGAGTCTACTATTTCTTGATGTATGCATCACCAGGAAAGCAAATGGTTCAATTCCATGGGGCGTCCAATGCAAGAGCCAGTATCTGCGTTTCGAAAGCTTTTTGCCCCGATCCTATAAACAAAGTTCCGTGCGCACGTTGTTTGATCGGACCAGATGTACTCCCACTGAAGATATGGTTGAAGAAAAGGTGGCCTTGTTAGAGACCACTTTATAGCTAAACAGTTACACTAAACTGTTTGTTGCAAGATTAAAACAACTCACTAACCTAAGAATTCGATCCAAAATAGTGTCCAGAAAGCCAGTGTTTCTTCGCTTTCCCTTCAAGGGCGATTATGTAGGCCTGAATATAAAATACGGTCTTCCCAGTGATTTTGTTCAAAACATTCCGGATTCCAGCGTCCTATGTGAAACAGTCAATACCTGAGTCAATTAGATCCAGCGTTATCTGTAAATATCGATGTAAATGCGGAGCATCCCACATAGTTAAGGCTAAGCGCCTGTTAGAGCACATCCCAAAGTGGGTGAAGAGAAAAATCAAGTCAAGCAAACGCACGACGTCACAGCTGAACGCAGAAACAAGGAGCCTGCATCATTTGTCACATGTCACATTCCAGTGGCTGAATATCAATACGATCCCACAACGGCATTCCACGTTATGTACTCGACGTCATCGCACTATGCTGGAGCTGTTGTATCCGAAGGTTCAAATCCATGTTGTATGACGACAGACAACTGTTTATACGGTTGTCGCTACCATGGTATTGATAATGATTGTGAAGTCTGACATTTGGATTCCCCTGTTACCTTGTTCAATTCTTCATGTTGACATATAAATAGTCTGTAGTGTGCGCTCGTAACGATGCAACGAAGTTTGTCCGGATGTGAATCGTGCAATATCAAACTCCAGTTTGATTGGGAACTAGCGTGGTTGTGGACAAGGTTACATTCGTGATCTGCCTCATGCCAAGACTTCCTGTAGTCCTGGACATCTGTATGGTACTGTGGTGCCGATTCGTAAAGATTAATAGTTCAGTAGCCAACAACAGGGACCCGGTGGTGTTGCAATGCATGTTTATGAACGGTGGAAGTCACTGTGTATTAGAATTCGAGAAAGTGACTTTTCCCGGTAAGTTAAACACCCATCCATATGTGAACAGATACATCGCAAATTTAGATAGCAAGCAAGGTCAGGTTTTTTTTACAAACACTTTGTCATGTTGCGCTTGTGTTTGGCGTTCAATTCCGAATTCATCGGTCCAGACCTTTCTAAGCACAATTGAAGAAGCGGAGCTCAGTAGCAGACAGCTGTTATTGCTTGTGACATTCAAACGACATTGAACCTGACTTGAACAAAGCACATGCTCCCGTTTGCGGAGATATGAACAACCATTCTGATCACAGTTCGTTGTTCTGTAGACCGTTATGAACACCCCCTGTTTTTCTTTCATAAGGCTCGCGAGGTCTACAACACAAAATTGTGGTATTCTGAGTTATCAAAACACGATTACATCTTGGACAAACTTCTGAATATCCGTTGTTTTTTGATCGTGTAGTTCTTCCGACTTCAGATGTGCTGAAGTGCAGCAACATCTGATGAGGAAAGCTGGCCTACCAAATTTGGTTATTTTGTTTTTCAACATCAGCGCGATGGCGAAATGTCGTTTTATTAAATCTAGTGGCTCACAATGCCTTCCGTGTGCAATAATGACACGTTTGAAACAGGTTATACAGATCAACATTGATACACTTCCGTAGATTACTGACTCCTCTTCTTGGGTAATCGAGATACCACCCTAAACGTGGTTGAAGCTTCACTCACCTCGTATCACAGCGAGAATCACCTCTGGACGAAATCGGTTAACTTGCCTTACGCATAATCGGGTGTTGTCATATCCTGTGTGAATAACGAACCTGGAGTCATGGATGAAATCCGATACGCTTCCCTACTGAAGAAGCCAAAAGCGGCGTCGCATAGTCAACAGGCTCCGCGATGGCTAGTATTCGTGGCCCAACACTAGGTCAAATAATGGTTTCCAATCAAGAATTTCGAACATGTGGACTATCCTAAAATTTGTTAAAACTACAATTGCGAATTCCATAAGCCTGCACAAATTTGGAGCCGTTGTAAAACGATTTTCTCTAACTATTTACGATTAGTTATGTCAACATCTTTCGGTGTTACCCCTTCTCGATTGGTCTCCATTTACGCTTTCCATCTATTCATGATAAAAGTATCACACTATCCAGCGCTTTACCGCGCTTCCTGAAAGTTCCGAAATTTATATTATCTTCTGTACTGGTTTGTACGAACATTGAAGAAGTTTGTCACTGTTCATTTTTACTCATCTAAATCTCCTTCTCTCAAATACCAAGATCTCGCACTGAATACATTTGAAAATTCCACAGGAACCAGTAAAACCTCACAAGTGAAAGATCCAACTATTCGTGCTAATTATACAACCCTGTCGTCTACAACTATGTCATACACCAGTAATCACCTGTAATCAACATGGCGCTCAACAAGTCAATGACTTATGTGATTTCAAATTGGAGGGAAGTCCTAGTCGAGGAGTCATCAATTAGAGTTAATAGACAGTAACTGTGTCTCCTCTCGAGGCGATCGGGCAACCCGATCACTACTCATAAGCAAAAGTGGTTGAGTGTCCACATATGATAATTCGGTCTTGCCTAATGTGAGGCCAATGGCACCGTGGTAAACATGGTTGCCTCATAAAAGCGTGGTCAGAGTTCTAATCCCGGCCGTGGTAAGGATATGCACTACTGAAGAGCTCTAATGAGGGCGAAACTCTAGTCTAGTGCTACTTTTCGAAAGGGGCCGACTGGAAAGTCTATGGGAATGCAACATCTGCGATCATTTGGGAGTGATGTTCACTCTACATGAAAACCAAAATCCCCTACTGCTCAGCAGTAAGTAATACACGTCAAATCAGATGTCAGTACAATGAGGTGTACACCACTCACTCATCATGATAGTAATCTGCTTATACGCATAATAACGGTGAGCTTGAAGAGTGGCACATATTTAAATGCGATCTCTGACTCAGAGTTGCAAACCTCGACCACTACTTTGTTGACTCCATAGTGGACAGTATCGACCTTTAAATCACGTCAAATTTCCAGCCATAATAACCTACGAATAACAATGGAGTTATCCATGTCTTAGAACAGGAGACAGTTCTGTGGCCCTTACTATGATAAACCGGATATAACTAAGGTCATGTAACAGTTTTTCTCAACTAACAATCAGTTTGTGTAGTGTTTATCGGTCCACTTCTCTTCTGTAGGATTATAAGACTGGGTTGCTTCAACAACTGTGGAAACGGGCTCGTATTTACAAAATGGACTGGGTTATGCTTCGAGATATCGGCCGCATCATCAGGAACTTAGTGGGTGATTTCTATCACCCCTTATACTTGACCAAGCGTTTTCGAAACACTGTGGTCACACATGGTTTGAATGATTCAAGTGAGGAGGAAGACATGGCAGAAGATGTACCCAAAGGTCAGCAACACTGGGACCATTGTTTCTTGATTTTGAACCTTCTGTATTGCGCTGTCAGATGGTAAGTATATATGTATATAATTATTAGGGTAGAATCTGCTCCAAAAGCGGTCTGCTTTCCGTCCATAAGAAACAGGAGTATACCTCTCAGTAGTTTTCTTCATTTTGGATATATAGTGGTCATATGGACTAGGTGGTTCTGTCTTGTCGAGAAGCAGTAGAAAACGGGAGATCCAGTGAATAAGACAAGTTATCCTACAGTCAAATCAAGTGACAGCCTGTTAATCTGATCAAAACTAACCAGCTGACTTGGGGTGAATCGATTTAAGATGAAGTTAAATGAATCGCACACCCGGATGATCACAGCTCCCCATTGTTGATATGCTCGATGGCCACAAGGCAACCAGTGAATTGTGACTGAACCACAGGTTATTTGTACATGAGGAATTTGTTTTTCACGTTACAATAGGAACCAAATGCCATCAACCGTTATCAATGACGGAAGATCGGCGAGACCCTTAAACTCGAATGAGTCAGGTTATAAGGTTATTTAGCGATACAGAACGAATGGTTATAGTGTTAATCGACGATCGAATGTCCTTTTGTTCCCAAAAGTGTTATGGATCTATAAATGTAACGGGTTTTCCAAATACAACAGGTAAGAACTTCAACTATACATACAGTAATGTACATGTAACTACTAAGATAATAAAAATCGTTCATTGGCTCTAAAATGCCATAATCAAATGAATGAGCAGATGCATGTCCCTGACATCCTTGGAACATAGCAGTCTATTAAGTTCGCATCAGTAATTCAATCAACACGTAGTGGCCATACCGAATAGCGACCTAATATGTTTGCGATAAGTGTGCCACATCTGTCGTTTTGAGATCATTTGGAGATCATTTGAAACATGCTTGAACGAAATGCTTTTATGACTTTGGCGACTGTTGCTACGACCTCATGACCAAAATCTACGAGGGCAATTCCTGACCCGAATCATGAGGCTTATATACATTAGAACACTTTGAAATAGTCTGATACCCGTTGGGTATTTCCGGCGAACTTAAAGTTCATCCGGCACAGGATTTGTCTGAACTCATTACTTCTTTAGAAGCCTTTGTTTCATTTTAAATTAGGGCCTAAAAAAGGAGGAAGAAATACCACAACTACTGAGAATTCACCTGACGTGACTTCAGCCTCCACTTTGCCAGAGGAAGAGGAAGCAGATATTACAAGCTCATTTCGGAACAAACTCCGGGCTCATAGTTGTGGAGCAGATGTATCCAAATCCTCCGCTTCCGAATGGGGCACCAACAATGGTCCTCAACCACCCTTAAAACCCAAACAAAACGCCACAAAAAACGTCAAACCTAAAAAGCACATTTATAGACCGGTCAAATCAGAACATGTGGTTGCCAGTGATGATAGCCAGCCGTTACTAAAACACTCTGGGGAAATTGAGCAAGATAACGAAGATGAACTTACACTAAGAGGCTCCAGTGATCATTCCAGTGATGAAGCTTCCGACGTGACCGTAGTGGAGGAAAGGCGCTCGCGCCCAAAGAATCGAAAGGGATCAACTGGTCAGCAACTGTTAAGATCCAAAACCACTCCGACTCCTACTTTCTGTAATCAACCACCGAATGGGCGATGCTACATTGTTCGTCCAATAACTGCATTCCAGCTGGGATATCAACCATACGTGGGAACAAGTCCTCCTGCCCCTAAGAACGGTCTTTTGGCTTTTGGTTCTACGATTTACCCGCAGTCTAATTCTTCCCGGTCACAGTCAATGGGTAAATATCGTGTTATTGACTACACACACCAGTTTGATGACCAGCGTGTTACGGCGCCTAAAGCTCAAATGGAAAGTACAAGGAACCTAAAGATTCAGAGTTCATCAAAGTCAAATGGAAAGGACAATAAAGCTGCCTCCGTTACCGCATCTGATCAAAATGGTAAACTGGCACCAACTGTTACGAACAAACCTAATCCAGGTCAGTATAACTTTAACCCGCCTCTCTTTTCTAGCATTTTCTCGGAACATTTTATTTGACGTCTAACTAGAACATTTGTCTCTAAAATGTAGCTGTTCATAATCGCGCCCTCATTATCTGGATGTTTTGAGGCCGATTTTCGATGGTCTTTAATCAGAGTGTATGCCAAAATGCTGACGATGTCAGTTTACCTTGTATGTACCATAACTTATGTTCATCTAAATATTATATACACATGCTAGATGAGAAGTTCAGATATCGTGTTTGTTATAGGTTGTACACCGCTCACTTTTGACAGTGGCTTCTTAACAAACAAGAGACTGTAACTGAATACAAAATAAACATTATAAGCTATAACACGAAAGAAACTTTGGTCAAGTACAACCATTCTTAATGTACGAGGTAGGAATCTTTATATGAATTGAAGAGCCACTATCAGCTATGAGTGGCCCTCAACCAGCAAAATGTTATCGTCCAAAAGATGAGGTTTGTGTAACGTGGAGGATATTTCGCATTGGTTTTGTGCACTGTCTCTCAATCATCCAGTCGTTGTGATGGCAAACATTTACGACGCTGAGTATCTTTCAACATTTCTCATTTAAGTTCCACATCCCTAATATCAGGATCACGAAAAGTCTGTTGTCCATATCGGGTAGATAAAAAGTTCGAACTTCGTAGTATGCTGTCTGTTGACTTGTCATCCCGAAGTATACTGGAGTAGACTGCCGTCATCGGTCTGCTAGTCGAACAAAAGACTCATTTGGCTTATATAACCAGTGTATGATTGAACTATGGGTGTACTCAGCGTGGTTGAATAGTGCACACAAACAGTTCCACCCCAACTCCGGATGAATATAAACAAAAGTGAGTGAAATGCAAATTAAGAAGGAAAAACCTCAAATGTCACAATTTGAAGGGTTTTCAGCCAGTGTACGTGATTGACGAAGAAGGCGAATCCGTCAGTCATCTCTGATGGGCATATCAACAGCGTACTTAAAGTCAACCGCCCACGATGAAACAGTGCTTGCATTAAGCGCAGCACAGGTCAAGTCGCTTGCATATATGTTGTCCGTATCAATCAGCGACCACCGTCATTTGGTAAACTGCTCTTTTCGGGAATTTGGATCACGGTTTTCCGTTACCTCGCCTATAGTTTTGTTGGTGCATTGTGTGTTGAACATTCTGTTTGATCCTCAGTCCAAGGTTAAATGTCTATTTTTCTTCCAGTACTGTGTAAATTGCATTTATCCATTTTCTTATGTCAGAACTCCTAATATTATCAATATACTCCATTCCGACTCAGACCTTACCAGTGACTTCTTCCTGTTTTCATTTTTGATAGATAAGCATTTAACTTTCGTACTAACATACCCCTTTGGTTAGTCTACGTTGCTCGGCTGGACTATAAAGACCTCAACTTACACGCCTGTCTGCCTTACTCCATTGGGTTCACAATGTGTACGGGGTGTGTGAACAGAACCGCAGTCGGTGCACGGCAAACCATTTGTAGTGACGGTTATGCTCAGGTATCAATGGGTCTCGGTCATGGTGTCAAGCTAATCCAGAAACGGATACCACCAACTATTATTCTGGAATAATTTTTAAGGAGTGGAGATTTATCCGTCCATCTCTGTCAGAATGCTGTGACAAGACTGTTTACATCCGACACTAAATGAACCACTGAGAATTTACACCAGCAGGACAGCACCTAGAATTGTTTGTCAGAAGTAACAAGTCATTCGGGGTTAAGGAAACGAGTAGCCAATTATCTAACATGAGGTGAACAATCGGTTTGTTGCATGACTTCATATTTGTGGTCAGGTATTTCAACAAACTGCACTGACAGAAAATGGGTCAATCGCTATCACATCAGAACAGTGTTTCGGATATCAGCGCAGTACCTTCAGTTTCTAGGCACAGCCCTGCTTCCCACAGGTCCTGATCATGAAACCAATCACAAACTATAAGCCTAGGAATGAGCACCATAAAATTCTACCCATTATTTTGGAGCCTGCTCACTTGTCTACTCACAGACTTGATGAAGTCACTCATATATGAATCAACAATCCAATCATTAGTTGGTTGCTTGACATTTGTACTCCCCCATTAACACCTAGTTAGTAAAGACTTGTTTGAGAATCTCCGTTGTAGTGGATGGTTGGTTCTCTGTGGAGTATTCCAGACGAACTGATTAATTAGTTACAAACCAAGTATAGCACATTTCTTCTCGGAGTGATTTGATAAGAACAAATCACCAATCGTACTGAAAAATCAGCGAGAGTTATTACCCAGATTTTGAAAATGACACAAATTGACCAGCACTAACGAACGATCACAGCGTTCGCATTACCACAGATCTTTTGGTTAGCCCCATCCGTAAAAATGCAATACCCAAGTTTTGTTTACGTTAACGTTTGCCAGTAACATATATCTTTACTACGACTGAGAGGAAAACCCCATTCTCACTAATATGAGTACCCGCGTTGACCACCATAACATTAACTTCACACTAAGCACTACCGGATTATCATATACGGACGCTCGATCGCTTTCGCTCACAAACAACTGTCCTTTTTGAAACATCTCCTAATTGGTCAACTCATACCTCTGCTGCGTACGGTAATCGCAGTTGCAGTAATCGGTGTGAATTATAGTTGTTTCAATGGAATATTCTAACCTAAACTGTTTGATCACTCAGTTACACATTGCCATCTACTTATCCAATGAACAATTACAAACGAATGAGCTAAATTACACAAACATTTGGAAATCTTTGCGAGTGTCAAGAGTTTAATCGTCTTAAAATGTAGAATTTGATGGTGTTCTCGAGTGGAAAGACTGTCAGGTTGCATGCGGTTTACGGTATTAACTTTAGAACTCCCACTGAGGAGTAAATCTCCACTGAGCGGACGATTGAGATCTGACTCAACTTCGCCCACAAAAATGCGATACCATCATCCTTGAGACATCTCTGGAATACCAACACTACGAGCAGTTTAAAGCTACCGAGTAGCTTGGGTACAATGTGTGACAGTTACACCGTGCACTAGCGCAGCTTGTCTAATGGCCTGTGTCCCATCGATCCACTTCTGAGGGACTCACCACGGTTTACATATCGTGATTGAAGTTGACGAACACTTCGGTAATTATCATAGGCCAGTCCATCTTAGGGCGTATTCCACACTTCATGTATAGGAGCAACTTCGTGCATGACGATGAAATAGTCAGTTAAGCTCTGGACCATAAAATTTACGTTTTTGTATCTTGCAAGAAGTGCAGGTTGAAGGCTCATGAAGATACTTTACAAGCCGCAGTGATCCAGGGAATGAAAAAATGACTGTCAAGATTGTAAGAAAAAACACAAATTCATGGAGTCGACGGTTGGCTTTTCAATTTTCAGGGGCGCCACCTCACTGAACTTAGCATACTAAGTGAAGAAATAGTGAGCGTCTGAGACGAAGCAAAGTCGAGCTCTTTCAAGCGGTTATCAAAAGCAGACAATGGTTATCCATCATTACACTGTTTTAGCCGGGAGGAAGCTTCATTTTTCTATGAGCCCTACTCCTAAGAGTTTGGTCATCAAACTTTATTTGCGTGTTCAATTCAAAATAGCTGGAGACGTGGTTGATGGTTGTGGTGTTCCTGTTCGGGTACAATCAACAATCGCTAACACCGATGGACAGAACACGTGACTCAGCGGAAGTACAAACCGTATTGTCGCATTTACAAGCGGTAACGTCATTTTTGTGCGCGGAAGAAAAGTCATTGGTCGTTGAAGGCGCGACCAATCAGAACGCAGTTTAGGTCTCAACACGAGTGTGGGGCACACAGGCGGCCTTGACGCCTATGCAACAATGGTCTATTGATGTGCGGTGCCACACGGGGATGCTGGGTCCACTCGTTGAAGCTTAGACAGTCAAGGTTACATGAGACGATTTTTCAAAACTTAATGTCAGCTATGAAGCCATTCTAACTACTACGGTTTCATATTTGGCTGGATAAAGTTACAACATACCGTGCAAAAAAAGACATTGTTTTCCTATTAGATATTTGGACGGTTCACATGCACTTCTATCTGGGCAAGATGAAACACATTCTTGTGCCGGATGAAAAAAACAGAGCGTCGGTCAATGAACATGGACACTGTCCAATGTATGGAGTTGATTTGCGGAAAACAAGCACATTACTACCCACTGGTAGGCCGTTTTTCGACAGGTAAGGTGTAAATGTTTTATATCTTGAGCTGATCTGATCACAGAGTTCTCGCTAATATTTCATATTTTTAGAAGAGTAGAAAACCAGATTAGGATATTCACAGCTTGTCACAGATGATTTTGAAAAATGAAAGCCTGCTGGAGAGGCAACCTCATTCAAATGAACATGTTCAACTGGTCCTGATGCTGCCCGCAAGGGAAGAGGTGTCCTGTAACTCCAAAGAACATCTCAAGGAATGGAATAACCCGGAACACTGAAGCTGTAGAATCAGTAAATATGAGGCTGGCAAAAACAGGTTCTGAGATTTAACCGACCGCAATACACCTTCAACAGTTATTTCAGTTACTCCTTGGCTCTTACTAAGTCAGATCGACTAAAAATTTTGGTTGCTGACCACGTTTTACTGTTTTTTCCCCAGCTATTCTTGTCGTGAAGGTGTATACACCAACCCACAGTGGAATCGGTGGACCTGAAGCTCCACGTCGACAAAGAGGACATGCTGTGTTTGCAGCAGACACACAACGATCCTCAAAAAGGCGAGGTCGTTCACTTGGTCGAGTTCAAACGGAGACTCGTGTGAGCATCCTGGGTAATCGTGCCAAATTTGGTGATGGTGCTCGGCGGGTCACACATTCTATTCTTCACCCGCTGACAGATCCAGAAATTACACAGCTCAAATTGAAGGAAACCGAAAGAAGAGCCAGAGAACGACGCAAAGAAAAAGACCGGAAGTTCAGACATCGGGTCGCCCAAGGAAAGTTCACGATCATGGAAAGACTCACAGGCAAAGCAAAAGAACAAAGTACGTAACAGCTGTGATAATGTGTCAAATCGATGGTCGAGTGTGGTTGAAGTCGGCGTAGAAATTTATAATTTATTGCTCATCCATAAGTCAGCAACCTGCCTTCACTTCTGTTGCCGGTTAAATGTTCAACTTGTATTTATGATCAGGCTTTAAACAAACGACTGTCTTACTGTGAGTAACAGCTTTTGGAATAGATCAGATGAGTTTGTAACTGTCTCGTCCCATATCATGCTTTTATAAAAAGGTTGTTCGGGAGACAAACTAATTGGTCAATGTCACATAAGTCTTTTGTTCAAAATGCAGTCCTGATAAGTGCAGGCTATGGAATAGTTTACGGTTTGAGACGGCCCAGAGACAGCTTGAAAAAAACCATTTGATATATGACTCAGTGACTTCATCCTTCCGAGTTATAATAAAAGACCTCCACAAACGGAAAGTTTTCAATATTTCATTTAAAACGTTCGATGATATTCAATTTCTTATTGCACCTAGCCGATCTATTTACATTTATAACTTCCTACTTTTGGGAAATAATAGCTGTTTTACTAGCTTCTGTTCTGAGTCCTTATGTACACGACGTAAATAATTTAACAACTTCGATGAATGATCTAAAGTAGACTTTATTACTTTTGACTGCAGTTCAGTAAGGTTGACATGCCCTCAAATAAATAGTGTAATTGAAAATTGGTTATTAAAGAACATAATGCTTATGACTTGACCACGATTCAAATTCACTTGAGATTTATATATTCCAGTCGACCACTTTTGGAAGCAGCAGGGGGTACAATTTTCGTATTCTGGGTATACTTCAGGGGTAGTGTACATTCCTAACCCTGTAGAGCGCTGATCGCCGGTCCACATGCTCATAAGACGTAAATTTGCCATTGTACCATTCGTTTTACACTAAGCACAACAGAATTATTGCAGTCATTTGTTACCAGATGAGCGTGTCGGCGTTCTTAGTTGAACGAATGCGAACCTGCGTTTCAGTTGGACTCGGATGGTAAGCATACGAATCCATGAAGCCTATTAGGTTCTGTTTTATTAACTCTTGTAAATGAATACTAAACGAACTTAAACACTGTTACTCAATGGCCAGCCTGGTGACTAGCTTAGCGTGAATAAGATTGTTACATAAGTTAGAAGACTCGCTAGCTGACCGACCAGACAGGCCCATCGGTTGAGTAACCCATTGGTCATAAGAAGGTGGTGTTGAAATTAACGCGTCATCCATCAGTTTGCAAATTATTGAGACTCGAGGGTACATAAGCATGCACACGTGGTGAGGATGCATACAGGAACTGCTGAAGTTCTGATCACGTGCGACACAATACGTAGCAATGTTTAAACTGAGACGTTTGACATGTAACTATCTCTGGCCGACCAGTGAGTTGGCTATGATCAGTATTCGTAATTAATTGCAGTCGCAATAGCTCGCTAGTAGAGCCTAAGCTGTCCAACTGTCTCTTTAATGGAGACAGTAATTACCCTGCTGAAAACGGTGGATAACATTTTAATGAGGGGTTGTAATAAAGCCGAACTTTCAAACTTTGCGTAATCTAATGAGCATCCTACAATTTCAGTTTGACCGAAAAGTCCTGATCGTGGTGATAATGGTTGAACCTGGCGGGTTAGTTACTGTGTTTCTTTTTACTACGACCGAACAGATCAGACAACATTCAAGGCGTTTCTGTGCATTGCTATTTTCCGCAAACTCATAAATAATTAACCGTGCTTTGATTCGATATCCCTCATCAGTTCATCATTTAACACTGATCTATTTGTCACTAACAAACTCGCATTTCCTCGCAATATGTGGCAGTTTTTCGGCCGTGCTAAATTTAGCTTAGTCTCTTCAGCACTGCTCCATATTTTTCCCTGGTTACTGCTGGTCACAGAAACAATTCACTCGGGGCTATCCTCATTGGCATTCCCATTGTACAACACTATACTGATAAAGACATGTAGAGTTCGATTAATCAATTAATTTCATGTGAGATGTACAAAGTGCATCAACATCAAAGGCTTTTTACTGGTAAAAGTAACCGTGCAACTTTGTATCCAGAGTTCAAGTGTTTTTTTGATAAAGGTTTCGTGCCGTATATTGCCAAAATGACTATTACCGGTTCTCCACTTTCTCTCTTTTCAAAAGATCATTTTCGTCTATTTATATCCGCCAATTGAGGCTGTACACACGAATTATAGGTGATATTGACAACACATTTTATCTCATTTGTAGGAATGGAGGAGCTCAAACCTGCGAAGTTGGCCAGTAAGTTTAATTCTGCGAATCCGTATAAAAAGAAACCTGGTAGGGATACTAGAAACATGTTTAAACCGTTCAAACATGCCCGCTGAGTTTTTGAGATTGATAAAATAACGAACTCCACTCGTCTTTCATGTGTGACCGTTAGACCGCTGGACCCTCCATCAGCGTGAAACATGTACTTAGTCAGTAAAGAGATAACGGATGACGCGACCCTCAGAGCTCACGCAATTGTTGTGTTTTCCGTGGTCTTTAATCGATATAGGCCAATGGAAGTCCGGTGTCCTCACGCATCTTTGCTGGACGCAGGGGTTCGAGTTACCTGATCGAATAACAAGGATGATCTGAAAATCACATCAACCGAGCATGTGAATGTTTTGGGCATATGAGACTGTACCGTGTACTCTCCAATGCAAACCTATGAGTGTCAAGTTATCAGAACAGTTTTCTGATGAGCATCCAAGTTGCATCTAGGTGTGATCTGAAAGCGCAAAGAATAACTATTATCTTTCATTTGAAACTTGCAATAAAAAGTAGTTTCAAACAAAACCAGGTGAGGTAAGTAATAACTACTGTTGATACCCTTGAAACACGGTGCTAAGATTATTTCTAAGATAAGTTCAAGCGAATATGATCCACAATATTCTCAAAAGAAACACCACACAAAATATATGGGGAAGTTCCTAGCTTCTGCTTTAAATCGTGCCATATCTGTCATTTCAATAATGTAACCCCATTTGTTATAAGAAACTTCCGCGATTCGAGTTTATCTAATTAACCACTCTAGCCTGCGTATTCCAAATCTTTACCAAACCAGGAATCGGAAGCCAGAAATTAGGAAACAAAAGACAGGCAATTCTGAAAGTGTTTCATTCCATTATGTACTCATCAGATAACAAAACGGACCTAACCGACTTAAGCTAGGACTCTAGGGCAATAAGTATGGAAAGAGTCCTTCGTTCGGTCATATTGTAGCAAACAAAGAGACAAAACGTTCCACTTGCCTTGCAGTTTTAAAATAGACATCGAAAAACAATTATCTAGCAGAATGCGGGTTAAAACAACCCAAGTACTAGAAAATTGTTCCAGAACACGGAATGTTGATGCCTTCACGTTCACTACCGCATTAAATTCATTGTCAGTGCTTTGTAGGAAGCCTATAATCAAATATGACAAGAAGAACACAGTGGGACTTAAGAAGCAACTCCCAGTAGGCAGGTAAGCAGAAGCGACCTCACTAAAACTCTACTCAAGGGCGATCTGCCAACTGGTTTTTCTCGGGGTACTTTTCCACATGCTTTGATGTGGCAATTATGAACCGTTCTCAAGCCAGTGTCGATCAGTAACCCACCCCGGTCAACTTTCAATATAATTCCATTAGTAATGTGAACTGGGTACACAGTACAGAACAGAAAATAAGAAAGTGAGTTATCACCTAAGTATCATTTCATACGGGTGATTTCTGCCTGTTATTTGGAGTTCACGGTTTTGGAAAGACAAGTCGTAATAGAATTTTTTTTAAATAACAGCTGTAGACGTGACTGTTGTGGATATCGGTATGGGAAGTGAACATATATGGGGCCCATAATCACAATGGTAGGTGTTAACGCATGAGTTCAAGTAACCTTGTGAAGCATGAGTTGTGTACTCACTGGCATGGGTAATCATACGTGCGTCTATCGACCGTAAGTGATACCCACTGAGAACACGACTAAATCATTTAGCAAGCCGACTGAAGCACGTGACAGTTGCAGTTGATCAAAAGTATTATACCGGGACTTGTGAAATTGGTAGAGACACACACCCTTGATTGACAAACACATCAAAAATGGCTGGAAGCCACAAAATATTTTGACTGAAAATCGGCCAAAATGCTGCTAGAATGTAGAAATAACCAAAAAAAGGTGTCTCATCCCGTTTCTCACCTTTCTTCCCATTGCAGATTTTTCACACACGGTGACTGTAACTTTCGAGAGACCTGCTAGAGAAATAATGATTATGTGCATGTTGTTGGGAAAATTAACTATGACACAAGTATTTTGGAGTCACGAAAAGGTGAGCACCTATGTGAATTTTTCAGTGATTTCATATGTTGTTTTGTAATCAGTGTATCTGTATGTAGATCAAACCTTTAAAACCTGAAAACACCAAACGACGAAATGCGTACTATATTTATGACTGGAAAACGCTAAATTACCTTCAATGTTAAAAATTTTATTGTTCTGATCTTTTCGGAATGATGTGTTTGCCAACTGTCTTGCAGATCAGTGTCCGCAATTGAAATATTATCTCTGTGTACATATGCTCGTCTGTGCTGTCCTATTTTGGAGGGTACTAGTTCAGGATAGTTAAGAAATCCATTCTCCAAACTATTAGCGTTAGTGCTTACAGTAACTTATAACCAAACGTTTCGTTGTGGTTACTCGCGCCTATATAAGGTGAGGCCAATGGTGTAGTGATGAACACAGTTGTCTTACCATCACGTGAAACAGAGTCGAGATCCCGGTTATGAGAAGGATGCAAACTACTGAAGATCTCTTTCAGAAGTGAAACTCGAGTCAAGCTCCCTATCTCTAAAATCATCGGATGATTGGTCTAGTCCGGTGCAATAGTTGCTGTCGATTGCGAGTGGTTTTTAGATTATAACACTGGGAATCTTTGACTGTTGGTCAGTAGGAAAGCAACTAGTACTCAGTAAGTTGATTCATTCCGCAAATTTTGAATTGCTTGAGATGTCTTGTTTTTGTTAGTTTAACCGCACAAAAAATTTCCACACGCCCCACTTGACAAAGGTTATTAGCCACTCTCCTCCGCAGTATTAAGATAAAATCACATGCAATGCGACTAAGACGACGAAAACCGGATTGAAACCAAGTCTCTAATCATTTTTATTCATTCAACCCTTCCTACTGCACTATACACTAGTCCATGTCATTAATTTTCAGGAACCAATTGCTGCAGCTTTAATAGGCTCCATCTTATTCGGTGAGCTGGCCAGCAAATCCGATGACGTCACATGCAAAGAAGAGTATGAGGAAGCCGCAAGGTAAGGTTGTTTCTCAAATTTACTGTCTCACTCCTTTCGATGAAAACAGGTTCACTAATAATTGAAAGGATAATAAAACGTATCAGTGTTTGGTGATCCCGGATTCTAAGTGACTGTCCCCTTTGGATTTCTTGCAGTTAC
>LUCH01000918.1:31918-71656 GCA_013368495.1 Paragonimus heterotremus | reverse complement strand
GATGTGTCAAATTGTCCTGTATAGTTGTGAGCTCATTTAGTTATGTGCTTCTCAGTTCTGACGGTCAAGCATCTCTGAAATTTTCCATAGAACTGGTTATGCGGGTATAGTAAACCTGGTTCCACTGCCTCATATCGAATTCACCAAACGATTCATGTGATCGCCCATCAAGGCAGTTGCTAAATTCATTGGCTTCAGCGCGTTCAACACCATCAATATCACGGTGGCAAAAGCTATATAGACAATGTTTTTCAAAAGACTTATAGCAGTTTCCGTGTAACGCTGGTAAATGTTCTTAATAATCGAGTTGATTACGGTTGCTTGATTCAGAGTAGATGGACTTTATTGGTTTTTTTGAACAGATACCAAACATGTCCTATATTATGCCTTGCACCACAATGCTCACACCGCTGCCTCTAGTTCTCCACCGTTTTGTATGTAGTGAAGGCCAAATGGCTCAACGTTCGGTTAGGAAACAAAATATTAATGAACAGCAATTATTCATCTGTTTTTTTCCATAAAGATATTTCCAGCTGTTATTTTATAGGCGAGGAAATGATAAATAAATAAATGCTTGTTGTCCATTTGCGTCGCTTTAGTTGGTGATCATAAGGCATAACTTTCTTGCGTGCTGGTTAACATTTTCGAACCAATTCATTTGTGATTTAGTGTTTTTTAATAAATATTAGTTTATTTTTATTTCTTTCCAAAGAACATTTGAAGAAAAGGCTGAGGAGGTGCTGGACGATTGTTACCAGGAGGATCGTTTACGCACACAGTTGCTTCTTTGTCGTAAACTAGAGTTCTACGGTGGCAGCTCAGTCATTCGTTTGGCTGCTCGTGGACGATGTATTCGTTTCATGGCTCATCCATGCTGTCAGGATTTACTCTCCGGTGTATGGATGGGTGGACTTTCGCCGAAGTATTCCTGGATTCAGGTAGGTGCTACTCTGTAATACCAGAAAGAAATACTATGCGGTTTATAGACGCGCATACTGGCTTAATACTGGTGAACACAATATAGATTATAGTAATAATATGATAAGTGTGTCAAATCTTCAATCAGAGTGTAACTGCTGTAACAAAATTAACAGATTTATTGTGGGGACAACTGCAGGCACCTTACTTTGTAGATAGGGGTACGACAATAACGCTAAAAGAAAGGCAAAGACAAATATGCACAAACGTGTAGGCATGAATGAGAAAACACAAACAAATGAATAATGATGCTGTTTACAAGTTATAAACCATTTGGCTGAATTACGAATTGAAAAATTTTGATTTCATATGCATGTAAATATACAGTTCGTTATGAGGTTTCACCTTCCAGCGAAACCTTTTCTATGCCTATATCATGATCATCTAATTCTCGTCCGCCCACAATAAATGCCATTAAACTGCTCCTCTTTTGGCGATTACTGTCAGATTTTCATGAAGAATGGAGTAGGCAACAAAACTCTCAAGAGCAAAGGACACGGAAGCATTGCCAATCAAACGCTTATTGCCGCGAAGTCAATTAAGATGGCTGCCTTTAAAACAAGTTTGAATGGTTTATTGCCGTTCTGTTAACAACTCACTCATTACGATATATAATATAATAAACTTTAGCTGTTTAGTTTGTAAGGACTAACACAACTACAATGAACTGGATTGTGTAAGTCCAGCAGCCAACCGCGATAATCAGGAGCGGATCACCAGCAAGAAAGAAGTCCATAAATCTAGCTATCTGAGGGGTATGATTGATCTTCGGTCATGTTCCTGTCTAGTCCAGTTCTTTGATAAAATATTTCGTTTTGGGATATCATAATCAGCTGATGTTCAGTATATATGAGGACATTTTGGTAGAGAAAAAGCAACCACGTCCCATCAGGAATTTCGACAGAGCAATCAACAGGGGTAACGTGCGTTATACTTTCCCATCAACAATCTAGCCTTGCTTGTCCACACAGTCAGTTTTTCATGGAGCATGAGCACAGAGGAAAGTAGATAACGTCATGACAACTATGCATACACGTGTATCTGGCACCAACTCTGCATTGGCACATTAATTGGTGCTACGAGGCAACTGGCTCAATCACATGATCAGCTTATCGCTTACAAACTGTTCTGCAATGCACCTGAAAGTCTTTCGTTTGCAACCTAATGGAGTATATGGTTCAGATGTAGATACTTCGAGTGTAGTACATACAGTCTATTCCGGACGATACGTGCAGTTCAATTGAGCAGGATGAGTCAGTGATTGGTGAGGTTCTACGGTAATACAGTGTGAGAGAGTGTGTACAGAAAGCCACATCGAGACAATGGAAATCCCAGTATACCACCTGATTAGCTAAATTTAGGAGGCTAATGCCGGCAGTAAATCTAGTGGTTCGGATGCTCTGCTTGAACCGTAACGACAACCAGCGCACAGGAAACAGAAGCAGCCGCACCTCTGATAAAAAGCGTTGGAAAAAGGGGAAGACTTGAGCACGACAGCAACCCAAGACTGTATGTATGTTCCAACCGTTTACATTTGGTTACATGCTGAAATTTTGCATATGGTCGAGATGTCATAGAATATCTATTACGACAGCCTAAGTGGAGGGGGTAGCTAGTGATCCTATTACGACGCTGGGACAGTTAAAACAGTGAGTAAAAACATTTCGCAAAGGATTTATTCACCACCACCATCGTCAGGCATCTGGGCGGTCGATATATCTCCACTGAGAAGTGCCTTCCCCCATCAGTAGCCAAGAGTACGGTGGAGAACAAGATTGAGCAAAAGCGCTCCCAGTTCTAACCACCGGACTAGGTGAAGGAGGGTCTGAGGAACAAAGTCACCAGTCAATCACGGGATTGCCTTATGGACATTCGGGTGACCAAGTTAGTTGGACTGAAAAGAACATCGAGGTCACAGCAGAAATGTACAACAGGTGGAGGGCAAATCAAGGATGGCAATTTTTCCAACAATTCAAAGATCTGTAGTACCCAGTTCTTTTACTTTAGTGGTTTTTTCGATAAATTGGAAAATGAAAATAATGGTACGTAAAAATTTGCTTAGGGATAATTTCGCTTTAGTCCCCTGTTTATGTTATCAATTCACAGTTCCTAACTGGAATAATTATTGGTCTGAGCTGCCCACTCTTACTTCCACAAGTGATGAAGTACACAACAGCAATTGGAGAGGACACAAATGGAGTTGATCAGGTAAGTCCGACTGTCAAACTTCACTGTGGTGCTACTGTTTTATTTTCATCGAAGCCGTAAGATTTATAAGAGTACAATCATGAGTGAATCCTTACGAGAACGCTGTGACTGTCATGTCTTATCATTGCCAGAAATTAATAATACCACAGGGTTCACCCTACTTACTTAACAACTCAGTCCACAGGAAATGACGGAAATGTACCTGCTGATGTGGCCCGAAAGAGTATTCGTGAACAGGCTTCACATCTTCGGTATTCACTAAGTGTTAATCGAAAACAGAAACCACCGTCGAAGTAAGTCGGTGTATCCCAGCATTCGTAATTTCAAATTTTCTGCTTTTAATTATATACAGATTTCTGTTCACAATTCCGAACGTGACTAAATCTGCTGGTAGAGCTGAAAATCACGTTAATCATTCTCGTTAATATATACTCGCCAACAAATTCATAAGATCACGCCATATTTCAGTATCTTCCTTATTTATAAGCTAACAATCAGCGTTTATTGCAACAACAAGGCAACTGTTGTAAGAAAACTGTGGGTTGAAGTGTGTTTGAGTTGCCTGAGTAGAAACTGAAGTACACGTTGAAGTATTATTTTACATACGGCGAAAATGGAAACCCACACAGGCTGATCTAATGGTCTCAGATTAGGACGGTGGCCTAAACTTAGCTGGTCACGTAAGCGTCGGGTTTTTGATGCAACGGATGTCTGCTACCACCTGATTTGCATTGTAGTCACTGTGCCACATCTCTACTGGTCTACTTATATTACTAAGCCTCATGCCACTAAGCCCTACCTGACCAGCGTTTCATTTCATATTCACTCTGCCGCTGTCATGACACAAAGATGTGGACAGGTTTATTTGGGAAGGGGATAGTTTTCGTGTATGCTAGTCAGTTAGTAAAACCACCCTGTCTATATCTGTCCACCAGTTCGTGTATTCTGTCTTTATTTCGTCAGAAGACTACAGAACTCTGTTAGTATTCAGTAACTCAGTCAGCAAGTCAGTTGCATCAACAATAACCGCATCGAATACTGATAACAACGGACGTAGTTCCCCAGGGTTTTCGTTTGTTACCAGGCTAGGTCGCATGGTTTCTAAGCTATGTTATAAAGCTTTTGTCTGATTTATCAGCTTTGTAGCGTTAGTTCTGGGTCATGCCGCTTTATGTTAGACCCATGCGCCTGTAGTCAACTGTACCTGCCAGTAAACAGTGTGCTGTGAATGAATATTGAACGGCCGAGAAGTCTTCCTTGACCAAGCGCTGGTAGAGAAAAATGGATATGATAGTTCGTTGGCCACAACCTTTGCGCAGCAAGCAAGTTTGTATTGCATTGTACTGCTATACTATTGCGTACGTCCGCTAGCGAAGAGTAAACAGACAAGTCGCTGTTCGAAACAATAAAAACAGTAGACGTATGTTGCGAGGTCAACATTCAGTCGTGCAGTATTACCTACCATGGTACAAGCAATCTAAGAGTGAATTGGATTTCCATATGACAAAAACTAACTAAACACATAATCTTTGATGCTGTAATCAAAGCTTTCTTGGACCGGATCGGCTCGCCTTAGTCCTAAACGTTGACATTTTATGATTGAGGAGGTTGTACAGAGTGACTTTAAGTATCAATTTGCCGTTGGTTTTTACCAATAGCAGCTCACTAGTATTAATTTACACGAAGTTTTACGAATACCATTAATCGATTCGGTCACATTTCCTATTCTACTGACAGTAGGACTCGCTAAACCTTTTGTTATCTATGACTTAATTTTTCTTGGTCAGATACCGGTCATGTTTGTTAGGAATATCAATCCTACCGGGATTCTGGCTGAGTCGAATGAGTGGATAAAATCCATTGGAGAGCCACACGAAGCGAAGCAACTGAGCAGTATTCGGTGAAACCAGAGGCTTGTGAAAGATCACACCAGCATGACCAACGCTCATAAGTAGGCACTTGTGTGCTCAAACCAACCGGTTGTTGGGACAGACTGTGTGTAGGCATCTTGAAACTAATATCAAAATCTGCGCAGAAATAGCGGCAGCTGATAAAGAACCAGTATTAAAAAGAGAACACGGAGCCAGAAAACTTTCCCGTGAATTCAATGTCGGGGACAATTCGCAGCGGTGACCGTGTTAAAGAGAGATACAGGAAAGCCTTAGCAGTATACCTCCCGTTATTAGTTTCTTGATGTTCATCGCTACACAAAAAAGGGAACGAGAGTTCGATCCTTCGAAGACATACCGTTAATAACTAAGTAGAGGGGACAGAATACACCTCTTGGATGCAGCCAAACGAGTCCTCAATGCTGCGTTTATATCTGTGTGAAGTATGTCACAATATTTGGGCAGCCAGACGTCTGAAAGATCAGAGCTATGTTGTACGCATCGGTGTGCATTAAATAATGCAGCTACCCTGAGAGCCCTGGTTTGTTTATAGATTTCAGCCACATTGAAGCATGACTCTCATGTGTTTACTCAGTGACTTGAAGTTTGCTCACGCAGGCATATACAAGAGCAACCGAAAATCGGTGTAGTACTTATCCTTAAGAATGAAATAGTACAAAACTACTGGGGCTTAGTTATATGCGAAAAACCGCCGCCATAGAGTCCGTTTTTTCAACCTAATTAAAGAGGTATCTAACAAAGTTAGACAGATAGATTCCGTTTGAAATTAAACTATGGCTTATGAAGACTCGGTTTTCCGAAGACCTGGTTGTCGTATCGTCAATTTCTGGCGATCCGGTCGTCATACTTTAGTGGTGCCAAATGTGTTCATTGACCCGACTGCGTAGTTGCCGTTCCGTACTACCTAAGTGATTGGCCCGGTATTCACTGGAAAATTCATAAATGATGAAAGATTTGGCGTTAAGCGGTACGGGTGTTTTCAGCGGTGGTATCAGAATTCGGGTGATGGCGAACAACATGACCAGTGGGACTGCGTAGAACGTGCTTGCCATAGCCGTCGGGAGACGTCACCGTCATTGGAAAGCAAACGGAGTAGGCACTCAGTTTATGACTTGTTCAATTCATCGCGGAAGCTGGCTTTTGGTTGTTGAATTTCTGCACGAATGCTGATCGACAGTCAGTTTTTCTAACATGGTTTTCAACAACTACATTTCCTGGCTAATGTTCCTCTCGAACATTTTCGTCTTGTGCGATAAAACGAAGTTCTGACTAGACCACGCTTTTACTGGATCAGCATAAAACCGTGAAAATTCAATTGCTACCCTATCCAAGGATGGTTCCGGTAGAAGGACCACATTACAGAGCTGTTGTTCCGACCAATTTGTCTTGGTAACTGATACGCTTTGATGTGTATGTGTGTGCGTGTGACTATTGATTTTGTTGTTTGGCTTCACAGTGTCCATTGAACTTTGCTATATAAACTCGTAGACTGTAGTATGTACTGTGCAAAAACTGTTTCTGACTTCTACGTATACCTTTGATAAAGATAAAGGCCATCCGTAACCTCACATCTTCACACCTAATAAGAATATGTGCTACAGATTTCACCCCATTTAAATTTCGCTGGTTTCCGGGTAACAAGTTTTGTTTGTAGTTTGGCACACAGGCCTGTCAATATCGTAATTCTTTTTGCTTGGTTTCACTTCGTTTTTGTTCCAGGTTGAAGAAACACTTTACTCGTATTCAAGAATTCTATCAAGCTCCAATCACCAGATTTATCTACAACACGGTAACCCCCGAATTGGCACAGTTGATTTTTTTCTTACAGATATTCTATCAGCTGTTTCTCGCAGTTTTCAGTCAAACCTTGCTTAAAAATCTGACTTTGAGCTTCTCATACAATGAGGTATTTCTCGTCCTAATGGTTGTCTCCTTCTTGTGTGAAGAACTGAAGCAGGTGAGTGATCGAATGGATGTCCGGATTACCTAGAGCGTGAATACGGCACATATTAGGTGTACCACGGCAACGTCAACACAAGCAGTGTTCACGGCTTCCCCTACAAGTGATCTATCTCTTATCACAAGTTAATCTCGTACAGATCTTACCTCACGGTAGTCGTGTAAAAATCATCCATTCTACTCAATCAGTATGATGAAATAGTTAAAAACAGTTTTGGTAACCGTTAGTCTATTAAACTGGTATACTGGACCAAAATATTTTCTCTTCGAATGTAGGAATCACCTCAACTACGTTTCCTTCTTAATAATTTGGTATGGTTTTCGCACACTTTCTGGTTCATCCAAAACCCTGTTTTAAGTAACCTTGATGTGTCAGCTAAAGGGATTTTTATTTTTCTGAGGCCAGATTGGCTGGATTGAGAAAACACCAACTATTATGCCTAACTTTCACAGCTCAACTTTCAAGAAGCTGAAGTTTTGAAAATGAAATGCATACATTTTTCCAAAGTGTAGTGAAATGTAACGATAACGATTATTGAAGGCTTATAGCTCCCACTAAGTTTATTTTGGAGGTAAACATGAAGTGTAGATTCAAATAGTTCATCTCAAACTTAGAATATAAAATGGTCAGTAGTCAGTAGTGTGCATCGGATACGATCTGGCCAGAATTATTCAAAGATCGAAAGCCTCAGGGCCACCTGATACCTACCTATGGCCGTTTACATTATTATTTCCGTGTGTATAACGATGTGATGATTGAACCGAGTTCAGTATTCTCACAATCTTCATGTTTCAATTTCAAGCAGCTGTAATCAACTATTTACTTTGACTGCAGGCCTTTGGATCCGATTCCAGTTTCAGCGAGTACATAAGCGACGGATGGAATCAGTTGGACTGTTTGGCTATAGGGCTGTTTAGCATCGGTTTTGCGTTACGCATTCAAGCCTATGGACACGTACAACAGATTGGTGAAACCGCTTTGCTCACAATACAATCTGGAGTGGAAAAGAATCACACTGACCGGACGGTGATACCATTGTACCATGTTGCAAACAATTTCACACAATTCGTTCATGATACCTACTGGACAAATGCAATTGAGACAGAAAATCAGAACACGAATTCCACCGCGATGGTACACAATGTGACTACAAATGATAACACAGGTCAATGCGATAGAAATTTTGCTGACCGTATGGATTCATTTAATTGTACCGGATCAATGCTGATTACGAATTTGACAGGGGATGAACATTCCACATGGTCCGTGGATTCACCATACTACATATTGACCGACGAGCTTTTCACTATAGCCAGAATTTTCTATGCGATGAGTCTTTTCGCATTTTTCGTGCGACTGATGTACATTTTCAGCTTTAGTATGGTCTTGGGCCCGAAGTTAGTCATGATCAATCGAATGGTAAGACAGAAATCAATGATTTTGTTCCCGTTTTTTTCCAATTCATTCTAAGGATTACTGTTTCCATGAGACAAGTGTGAATTCAGTTTGACAGTAACTCGGGATAGTGGCCATCGTCTGCCCGATCACGCGTTACTTATAACTATCGCAGGGTGATATTAAACGTTTCGACTGACTAGCATTCGGTGCATTTGCATAAAGTTCGGATTACGAATTCATTACAACATATATCCAATACATCAGTTAGCATTCCGGATTACTTGAAAATATAAACTGTAGTATTCCTGCAAAACTGTTCCAAAACCAATAGGCAAGGCCACTGTCACGAGATAACAAGTGTAGTTCGCTTCATCAGATGTTCTCTATATCACCCGCAGGATAAACAAGTAGAGTCGAGCAGATTGATGACATGAGCAGTCTGATTTTTTCCCAAGCCCTCGTTAGCTTTGTCGGTTAACTGACTAAGCCAAGAATATATATGCGATTCATAGTCCACTACAGTGCTTCTGCTATCCTTATCAATCGCAAGTCTTATCATGCACATTAAATCTCCCCTAATTTTGCGATCGTCTTCAACAGTGCAAAATGAAGGCAAGTGTGCTTGGGTTTCCACGTGTCTAATGTGAGCACATAAGTGATATAAACAATGTGTTTGGCGAACATTCTATGTTTAATCATTGATTCTTAGTGAGTGGAATTCTCACAACGATAGTCTCGTGGTCTGAAGTTATGTGCAAGATGTATCGTCATTTATGCAAATCACGACGGATTCACGCAATATTGGCCCTGTACGAACAGTTATACAGGGAGAGGCAAAATTTTAGCGTCTTGTATTACGTACGTTATGGAGACAAGAGAAGAGGGAACTCCAGAAGAAAAAAATTCTTAACAGACCTTCAAACAAAGTATTAGGTGACAAGCTAGGACGCGTGTGTTGCATTTTAACGTTCAGTATGATAGCAGCTTTCTACTTCAACATTCGGGCCTGATGAGAATATTGCAGCCAGACCGAAACCACACCTAAACTGATCAGAACGCGCTTAGCACATGTGATTGGGTTTCGTTGGTTGATACAATTCGTCTGGGTTGAGCCTACTGTGGAAGAAGGTAAGCTTGTACACAGAATGCGCGTAACTGAAGACAACTGACATAAGAACATGTTTATGCATTAACGACTAGAAAAGCATGAGACAACCTTTTGGCAGAAAGTAATAGACAACCAGAGCTTGAGAGTGCTAACGATCAGTTAGTTCCATGGTTATCAGTTTTCTCATAAATGTATTTTGTAAGTTGAATTGGTTCGCAACTTGTCCCATGAATGTGTCAAATTATCATAGGTTTCCCTCTTGAACACTGGCACAGAAAAAAGGCAGTTGTCCTAAAGTGATAACCAACTTCCCTACTAACGCACTATTCAATTTGTAACTTTTCAGGTGGTTCATGATCTACTCCCATTCTTATCCATACTCTTGGTTTGTCAACTGGGTTATGGGATTGCCTTCCAATCGATATCCTTTGCCAACGGATTTTTTACAGATTACGAACAAGACAAAATGAGTGAGTTCGGGATTTGTTTATTGTTCTTACAGACTGACTCTGAATGATAGATTAGGCTTACATGTACAGAAGTATGTGAATTATTTTCAAGAGCTTCAAACTTAAGCGCACTCACAACGTTTTCAAAATCCACTGTATTGTGATGAGCAAATATGTGCACTAATCAATCACCTAATTTTCTCTTTCTTTTTCTAGCCATCAATTCTACACTAACTCGCAAATCTGGCCTCAAGAGCCTGTATGATGTGATAACTAGATCCTATTTCCAAATGCTTGGAGAGTTTCGAGTGGACGAGTTGGAAGGAGAGAGTAAGTGAAAAAAAGAGAATGTACACTACACGAATGCCACATAAGCCATGTTTGACTGAATACAGAAGCTTATAATATGCTGTAAAATTATTACTCTGAGCTGACATCTAGCTGCCAGACAACCAGTAAGTCACGTGACAGTGTTTCTTATACTGCACTGTGTTGAGAAACAGATGGTCCCACATGCGGATTTTCGTGCATTTTCCCAAAACATCCTCAGCCTTTTTCCAATCGATGCACTTTAGTGTGCGAGGAATACTTTCGTAAGTTTTCCCCATCAACGAAATTGTTGTACCTAACTAAACCTTGTATTGTCATATCCATAAACTTAAGTCTGACTTATCTGTCCGATGCACATATTTGTTCTGATAATAACATCCATTTAAGACGTGTCTGACCATAAAACTGCACAAGCCAAAAGCTTTCTATATGCTTTCAAATTCAGGTAGGCTTTTATTTCACCAATGCGTTCCCCGCTATTGGTAATACGTATCTACAGTTATTTTTGCTAGTCCTATTATTAAATATTTTAAACTTATAACCAGTTCTTCTAACGTTCATGCTTTTCCTTTACCTAGCTCTGTTTAACAAATTTCTTCTGAACACGTTAAAACTTCACAGGATTTATCCCAAAATAACTTCTGTTTATTCTCTACCATTACATATGATATTTGGTCAATACGTTTCCTGTTAGTAAGCCCATTAAATGTTGAAACCATCGGCCTACAGAATGTCTACACACTAAGTGTCAGTTATCATTCATGGGGTTGTTCCGTTAATAGAGTTGATGAACGTTTAATAAAAATTGTCGGACGTTCCTTTTTCATTCTTGTTCTCAGCTGTTTTCTTATACAGTCGCATATGTGTACGCTGTTCATTTTACTGGTTTAGCATATATAATGCGGAATTTAACTAGTACGTGCAAACTGCTGTGAGTAAGTCGCTTATTTATGATGTACGATTGTCACATACTCTGGCGAGCAGTTGCTCCTGTTCACGCAACGTCACAACGCTTGTCATTGTGCTGCACGTCCACATATTTTGGCAGCATATAACCTAATTTAATCAGTTCATATCAGCCGGCACATCTCAAAACTACGAAATCTCACACTCCTTATCGGATGTTTAAAATAGTTTCATATACCATTGAATTTAATTGGAAATTCTGTGCATTGTTTCCTTCGTCCTCACTTTTAGCAAGCTAACTTGATGATCTCTCGTTTTTCTGTGTTTAAACGAGTTCGTTTATCTGCGCATCATTGGGTGTTCCTCATAGACTTTTTCGAATTTTCCTGTCGTTACTTGAACCTCTTTGAGTCTTATTCTGTGTTCACCGTTTGCAGACTGGCTCTCCAAATTTTTAGTCAGAGTTGGATATTCAGTGAACTCGCATGAAGTCAGAGCAAACGCACTCAGTTCGATTTCTATTGCGCGGTAACCGAATTAGGCACGAACGTCGAGTAAAACACTTTGCTGTGTTCACGTAGAACAGACATACAAGTTTAACGGTAAACTTACACCCAACAAGGTATTCGGACTCTGCGCAATGTTAACAGCCACTGATGAGACGCTAGTGCAACCGACGATGCCAAGATACCTTAAGGCAACAATTGAACTCGATTTAATCGACACTAGTTAAGAACAAGACAGGATTAAATCGAAAATTGCAGGTTTAAAACACAAATAAAATGCTAGTTTAGGACCGTGAAATAGGGAGAATCCCCACAGTCGATCCAATCACCGTAATAAATTTCTGTGGCATCAGTAGAATTTTCATAGTTCTAATATATACCAGTCCGCTTAGTTCAGTTATGACAACTCATAAATTTCACTATACAGTGAAATATCATTGTTGATTTTGAATTATTCGTGCAGTTTTCTCTGTTTTCGCGAATCAAACTATTGATATTACTGATGAGGATTACCAATTTGTTTAATTTGTGAGCTTTCACTGTAGCATAAACTTGAAACATTTTACATTGTTACAGTCTTATAGGATATAACGCATTCTTGAGAGGTTTACGTACATGATAGTTCCAAAAGTATTTTTATAGAGATCGTGTCAATAAAGTAAAAGAATGATCTAGTGGCCAATACTCTTAAAACTTCGGTTGAGGTTAAATAAACTGCCAATTAATGAATATCCGTAATAAAATGCTGAGCGAACATTGCCTTGAAAGTATAACATGTATGTGCGTAATGTTCATTGAACCTTTTGATACGGTTAACTTTTCGACCAACAAGGAAGTATGTGGAGATGTAATGACTTAAATTATGAAGGTGTATAAAACTATCCCTTGCCAAATTCAACACACCGCTTGCGGCGTAGTTTGCTCAGAAGTGATTTAGCTTGAAAGCAGACAATATTGTTCACAGCTAACTTCGTGAGCAATTTTGCAAAATCCTTCCCAGAGTTATGTGCAAGATAGGACTATCGTCCTATGTAAAAGTGATGTGAAGGAAATTGTTGTCTTCGTCTTGTGTCTATTTTATTTTCTGCCGAAAGTGCTCAAAGGTGCTGTTCACAAGTGCGGAAATTATCGATATTGTGACTTTTTTTGACGAACTGGCCTCCCGTGATATTTGTATGCAGGCACAGTTTATAACAGACACTCAACCACAGACCACGAATAGCTGGGATACATACTTTTTCTGTTTGAAAACTATAGAACCGTAATGAACCTCGGCGTTGAAAAATCTCACTCGTATAAAACGGGAACAAATCGGAAATGGTCGGCAGGATGTATCGAATGAGAAGATAGTGTTTAATTTTTTTTTCCATCGGCGACGTAATAACTTCAAACTGCTTTATACATGTGGCCCGGTGAATGAGGATACTTCATGAAACAACATAGTTTTTGATAGTATCACATACTAAATGCATACTCAAAATGGGACAAAAACGTTTTGGACCCTGAGACCAGTACAGTCGTTTGCTGGAGTGATAATCAGCGCTGTCCTGATATAGTCCACGTAAACGGGCACAATTTTGTAATACAATAAAACGATTTCAAAACATTGATAGAATTTTGGATGAACTACCCAAAAAACAAATCATGTACCTAGCAATTTGCAAAATTTTTGTCTGTATCCACGATAAACCAGCATAATACACCCAGCATCAACAGGTCTCATGGACTGAAGAGGGCTAGTGTCTTATTTCGAACACCTGAAAATAATAATTATAGTAGAAAATAGAGGGCATATATAATAGACAACTGAAAAGTACACTTAAGCCATACACAAATATTCTGCCATGCAAAGTTTTAAACCACTGATCTGAAACACCCACATATAGTAGTAAAGATGTAAAAAATGTATATTCATCTGAGCAAATGACAGTTAGTTCGCAAGGGTTCTTTTTAGGGGAAAAACAGCATCAGCAGGCGGAATAATTTGTTGTCACTTACACACAACTGACCGTGAACGAGTTGCTTTTGACAAGTGTATGAAAGGGACAACAAATAAAATTGTGACTCTGGCTCATTCGTCTCATTAATCTGAGTTGAATTCAAATCAAACGACGTTTTAATTTCGAGGGTACATGTGAAACAAATTAGCAAAGGTGTCAAACAGTAGAACAAACATAACTTCTACACAATTGTTTATTTTCAACTCCAAATTGTGAATCAGGTTTAGGAAATGCATAGAGATAATCTTTCTTACCAGTAAAGGGGATCTAGTAAAGCAAATAGTTCAGAAAAACGTTGTGTAAACATTGCAAATCTGAAAATATTGTACTCTTTGGTCAGTTTTCATCAAAGATCTCGATTATCTTCAGAAGTCATATTATAGCTTCACTTTTTGAACACACCGAAAGACAGCTTCACCAATCCCCTTGGTTCGGCTATGCCCATACATGTGATACCGTGCTGAATGATTCAGAACAAATGATAAACGGAGAGTGCTTGGTTGAAGAAGCCTGTAACCTGAGGAGTACGAATGACAATAGATGCCATAGGAGATTGTAATTGTAACCAGGTAACAAAGAATACGCCCGATTACAGTTTAACGCAAGTGTAAGAAACAAATGTTAGCATGTAAAATAAGCAGCTACTTAGAAGCAACTAAGGAAAGTTGGAACAACGTCACCCTGCCGGAATAAATGTAACAGTAGAGCTGTCAGGTTGTTTTGTTGGATGTAAGCACTGAAGCTGTGTTTAACAGCATCAACTGATGATACAGTCATGATAGACTCTGACAAGTCGTTTCAAACTGGGCACATCAGAAATTCGAACTCATGTTACCCGTAGATCAAGTGACTCGTTGGATGCTGTGAATTCACTGAGTTACGTCGAAGATGATAAGATTAGTTAAGCAAGCGTTATTTTCGGCTAGGGTGTTGAAGTTGGTAGGAACAACCATATGTTAAGATAGGTCACCTCTGACTTTCACAGTACATGAAGAATTGTCCCAGCCTAATCAACTGGCCTGGATACGAAGGCGAACGGAGTGTCGTTTTTTGTTGTACTTTCACAATAAAAGCAATGTCCATGATTTGTTACTTGTAAAAGGCACAGATATAATGAAGGCAAGTCAACAAGCTGAACATAACAATCATTCCGAGTGGAACGTCTCTACATATCCCTTAAACAATTTAAACACGGAATAGGCAGTTCAGAGACTTACCATGATGGTTCATGGCCAGTGGCACTCGAGTTTTCCCCCAACAAGTAAGTAACGGTTGGTAAACCAGTGGAAACAGGTGTGGTAATCTTCATTTTGTTGTGTTAAATGGGGGTTGGTTGTCTGGATCCAAGCTATGCAAAATGCCCAGGTTCACGATGCATTTTGCTTTCTGTTATACTGTCCATAATGCATCGAATTTTTGTGTAGTCAGTGTGAGAAGATAGCACAGAATAAAACTAACATCAGTGATTTCACTGTTGACCTTAGTGGCACCCTGCTACTCACACACCAACTGTCAGATTGAACACCGAGTGTATGACTCTTTCTGGTTGAGCCATTTATATATTGTCTGATTAACGAACTGGTCACATGACATTGTCTTTCGTCTCATTTCCAGGTTCTGCGTGTCGTGACAGGAACTTATGTCCGCAAACTTCGGCCCGTCGTCTGACTGTCGTTATGCTGAGTGCGTTTATATTGCTAACGCAGGTATTAATGTTCAACCTACTTGTGGCAACATTCACGTAAGTTTGCTTGTTTGAATAACAGTTTATGGGAACTGTCTGATGTTACCCGTGGGTACAAATAAGATTAAGTAGTGTCATTTGATCAAATCTCCTTACCAGTAAGTGAGAGCAGCAGTGGTGTCATAGGTAAGGAGCACTTGTTAACATGGGATTTTGATTGCAACGCTCTTGACATAGGCCACTCAAATTAGTACAAACATAGGATGTTACAACCTGCTCCTGACATCGTTTTGTCGTCAGTTGAACAGGTAGATTTTACCAGCATGTGAACACAGATAGCCTAAGCTTATTGTGGTACGGATTAAAATGTGCACGGTATTTATTTAATACATACATGTATAGACTGAGGTGCAAGCAGCTATTGCGGGTTGTTTATATTATGCATATGCCGTCCATTTAAAAATAAACGCAATGAAATCCCTAACGTAGTATCCCCACAAAATCAATGGTATCCCCTAAAGTCTGACAATAAAAACAGTATGAATCGTTTTAAGTAGCCGTAATGCCCGTACAACTTAAAGGACCAGTGAAGTAGTTTAATTTGTTGGTTTCCAGTACACTGAATGCTTAATATCTAAACATGTAACAGTACGTAATCAAGTGCACTCACACTCTGCTTGATTTCAGTTCAAACGGTTATATGGATTAAGCTCGAGATCTTATTATGAATACATTTAATAGAATGAGACTAACTGAAACAGAAGTTAGATTAGTAAGAGTAAATATACAATTGTCTGGTCACAAGTGTGGGATATATGATGCTGTCTGATACTATTTGACATAGTGTATACTTTGTTTTATTAAATATCACTTAAATCAATCAAACTTGTCACAAATCAAATGCTACTCACGTTCACTTATAGTAGGTGAATTCGGATAGAAATTAAGATGACCAATACGTTTATTTGAATTCGAAGAATTGGTTTAAGTATAAGTAGACTAGGAACTTTCAATAAGAGATAATCTTATGAAATGATACAACAGTGACGTCCATCCATCGTTAAAATCAAAGCGTTATCTTGCTTGCAAAGTTTAACCACACTCTCTTTCAATAAACCTTTCAGATGTTTAGACCACTAGTTGTTTACATTTGATCAGTTAGCTTCTTCTAATCATCGGATGACCTTATTGGATTTTCAGTTAGAGTTGTGGCACTGTTAATTAGGTTTAACACACCGCCCACTAAAACTTTATCGTTCGTTTGTATGAAGTAACGCAACACGATTGACAGTGTTGCGTTCCAGTTACGTAATCACACTGCATGAGTACAATGCCGAGGCATAGCTGTTCCAACTGCAACAGGAAGACTGCACCAACTTCATCTGCCTATATCGTACTGACTGTAGTAACCCCCTGTTGCGCTTCGGTTTCACATGAATTTCCAACAACCGCAACTGTTACTGTCAGTTGTTTTGCGATCACCCTCAAATATGGTTCTTTTCTAAACGATACCAAAATGCGCATCATGTTTATGCCGTTATTCGTTTGGTAGCTTTTTTTCCTTCAAGTAAATGGAAGAGCTCAATTTTTTTTGCTCACCATGTGACCTGAAGAATGAACGTAGCATGAATACACCTTCTTTTTTAGTTAGCCGATGTTAACTACGGACTGGTACTCAATATCTGATCGATGAGTTTCTGGTACATTACTGGTTCGTGACAATACACATCGATACACGAATTCAGTCAGTTTTTTCATACATTTACCACCTATGTTGTCTGTGCCTGTTGATAAGTTCAGGAACAAAGAAACTACCAACAGTTGAGTAAACATAGGTTAAGCATAAACATGTATTTTCGACCGGGTTGTATGTTACTAGACTAACGTTTTGTCAAATCAAGCGCAACGTGTGAGTAAATGGGATAACAGTGTAATAGAGTAACGTGAAACATGTTACAGTTGTGTAGCCCGATATACCAATAATGTGGACGTGTTACCCTACTCAGCTGAACGATTGCAGACTTTATATAAACTGAGACATTGCTATTTGACTGCTGAACTAAGTAACGGTGTTATGAGGTTTATGGGCAATTGAACAGGCCTATTGACAGTGCGATAGTGCTAACTGACGATGTAATAGGGTTACTTGATAACTAAGAAGGGGTTAGTTGAAGGAAAGAAAACTTGCAGGTTGCACAGCTAAATTATCCAATCCACAAACAACGGAACATATGCATGCACCGGATTTGTTAAAGGCATGTAAATTGAGGAAAAACACAAAATAGCCCAAGCATGACACAAATTCCACAGACAAAATTACATCAGTTCATCACATAGTTTCGGTTAGATTTTCCGAAAATCCATTCGCCTCAAAAATCGATAAACTTTTAACAAGTGCTGATAAAATATTCAGTTTTATATCCCTGCATTTCATTTTTTTCAACTTACAGATCCACATATAACGAAATCGAGGGGTCGTCACAATATTTTTGGTGCTATCAACGCTATGAAATGATCCAAGAATTTGTTGATCGACCTTCTGTTGCACCTCCATTTATGCTTCTCTGGTATACTGTGGAGCTGACAAATTTTCTGATGAATTTACTGTCAAGGGCTATCTTCGGAAGAAGCTACGATGATAAAGAAGACGATGATCCATTTTGTAAATAATGATCATCCAATTTTATTCATTCGCTACTTATAATAAGCCGCGTTAACTCAGTTACCTATAACCAATACAAACGAGGTTGATCTGAGAGAGTGAGAGGACGTATTGTAACCAGAAAGTTAAAGATATGAGGAAAATGAAATATATGTGAAGAAGGAATTAATTTAAATTACCGATTTTGTGGTAACAGCATAAAAATGTAAACTAGAACGCTCAGAAATAAGTGGTGGAGAGGATAACAGCAGCAAAAAAGACATAAAGGCAAAGGTATTTCCAAGCCTGTTCTACAGGCTGTTGCAAATAACGCTGACAACGACTTTGCATTTCAACCTTCGAGATCACGGCAACACAATGCGCTCGCAATAAACAGTAAACAAAACAGGTTACATCTATACATAAGAGTGGAAAATCATTCCTGACTTTGTTAGACATGCTGCTAATTTTTCACAGCGAAAACTGGCCCAATGTCATCAGCCTGAAACCAATGCGTCCTGTAATGTGTGCGCATGCAGGTAACGTGTGCGTATCTCTACTGCAGACACGGGTGCATGATTCACCGATCGTGGCACGCCAGTGCGCCTGCAACCTTGCCCTTGTCTGATTGGATTTGTCATGTGACCACGTTAGACGGACATGTGGACTTTAATCTGACGACGCGGATGTGTTGACGCTGTACAACCTACCGTCACGCTACACAGTCGTGTTTGCTTGCTTTTGCCTAGATTTTCTGCCGTACATTTTTCTTCCATCCTACATTACACTAATGCCGTTTAACCGTACCTATCTTCTACATTTATGTTACAACAGTTACAGTCTACTCGTTATGACCTTCGAGCTTCAGTAATAACTGTCACATGACTCGAGGACACAACAGTTACTTTCACGGAAAATCGAGTCAGTAACAGTGAATCTCCTTCACATTAAGCAGCACTAATGAGTTGTGACGCAGGAAGAACTCACGGAACTTTTCTGTCATTATAAATGCTTCAAATTCTTTTCTCCCTTTTGTCTTGATCGAAGACTTCTCTCCGGATTTCACTGCCCTCGTCGTCTATTCACTTAATATTATCTAAAGTAACGGTATATGCAAGTGATTAGAACAACCGGCAAATTCTTCCGGCGAACGGGCACCACTGGAGACTAAGCAAACAAGTCGTTCTAACACCACCAGAACTACGATTATCGTTATTCCTATGGTTCTTTATTTTCGACTCTGCCCATGAGATTTTTAGTTGCGTAAGTTTGTCCGACCTCTAAGCATGCCTTCTGATTTGTGGAGTTCTGTGATCAGTAAACGGAGTGGCGATGAAAAAAGGGATTGGTTAAACAATTTCGGTGGATGGAAAACTAGACGCGTGGAGTCAGTATAGTTGTTCTTTATTGGACTTGAGGGACCTAGTCTCATTGTAGTGAGGCGCATGTCGTCCTGCTACTTTGGAAAGCGCTTTCTATCCAGCGGCACTCCTAGGGGAGAAGGTCTTTTTTATGGGAAACACAAATATCAACATAAATAAGCATTACTGCAAAAGAGTGTGATTTTACCTCTTGATAATGCGAATGAAATGAAGAAGCAGCAGGCAACCATACTGAAGTACACATGGATGCGTGGATAATCCGAGCAAATAAGAAAACTAGTAAAGTGAAGACTGAATTGATCGGAAAACATGTATTCTTCGCATCCATCAGTTTTAAGTGAAGCAGTTTCAGTGGATGGGTGGACAAGTTCCATAAATGACAATTCAGTGATTAGAATGTTCAGTACAACAACATAGATGAGGGTCATGTTGTTTTCGATAGTAAGTTTGACATGAGAATCTGCAGATATGAGAGTGAAAAATTACGAAATAAAAGTTTGCCATCAGAATGTCAGAGTTGAACAGAGCTAGAATGACAACAGCCAAAATGAGGTCTAAATTAATGCACGGTCAAGGCATAAGTATGTTTGGGATAAAAGGTTATCACGAACTAAGAATATGGGGTAGGAAAGCAGTGGATGATAAGTGGACATTTCGTTTCTGTGTAGAAGGATTGAACTTTTCATGCGGAGTGTCACAGTTCTCGAAAACTTCGAAATGTGATTACGATTTGTAATTCGAATGCACCTCTGTTTGGAAGACGGTAGCTTCGTTTCACATGTATCAAGAAATGAAGCACTAGATCCACCCAAAATAGACTGCATCACAATAGAAACTCATAATAATCCAGCGAAAACTTCTTGTTTAAAACGCTTCATCTTCCATTACTGGCATTTTTAAGTTTATTCTGGGGAAGCAACATTTGAAAATATCTACGTCGCTACGTACAGAAAAACGGATCTTTGTACATTTTGAAGTATGTGGTAGGCCCAGTTTAGCAACAAACGAAGGGATTATGAAGGAATGGTCATGTGGGACACTAGCCATCTGTGAACAAATACCCAGATTCATCAACGTCAGTTATACGTTTGAACCAGCTTTCAAATGACCGGGAAATAAGTGAAGTAACCGTGCTGTAGTGATTGCCGTTATTGTGTTGGTGAGTAGTCTCATCCTTCTGTTGACAAACACATCACACGCATACAGATACAATAAAGTCCGATTATAACGAAGGTGCACCTGTCGAAGTATTTTCCCGTGTATACCCCAAGTTTGTTGTACCCGGAGAAGGAATAAAAATTAATAAGCTTGGTTAATGCCAGGAGTTTTGACGCAGTTGATGCACCTCATGTGAAACAACCACTTACGAATTTCGCTGTTTATTTTCCCCTCAGCTATCCGGTAAAAGAATGCGCTATTGAGCAGCAAACACAATAATTACACAGTTCATAACTGCATGGTAGGTTGCACAAACTCATGCCCAATTCATACTTGTGTAAGACAGTTTCTGATCACCATATAGTGGTTTGACCTCAACAGAATGCATTGCACGTCCGTCTTGAGTTCAGTTTACAAGTAACGACGGCGTAAATCTCCTAACACTGATGAAGTGACCAAGAAGTCGTGCTAAGAATTCCGTTTACTAACTGGACAGCAATTACTTCATCGCAAGCAAAACGATGCATGACATCTGACGCATTCTCTTCCAATCAAGTTAACAGCAACTTCCGATGAAGCCACAAAACCCTAACTGATCAACCAGATCATCAGCTTTCCAAACAATACTGACAAGAAGCAATGCATCATCGATCTGTTCAAACCACTGAGGAAGCGCAACTTCAAACTCGGAAAAAGTGATCTAAAGTGCACGTTTTCTTTCTTCAGTATGCAGCACTTTCTGTCTTATCTTGCTGAAACTATTCAAAACTTTACTCAGTATTGATTGCAGAAGCTGGCATTGCACCATTGTAGCAATCCTCTAAATCCTCTACAACGATTTCCCTTAGTACTTGAAGTTTCTCAGTCAACATTTCGTTTTCAGTCTTGCAAGTAACATGAAAACAGTAGTTAACAGATGTCGGACGTCAAGTGACATGCCCATACACATGCATACGGGAAAATACCCGTATATTGTGGCCGTAACGGGAAATAATTCATTTTGCTCGTAGTAAAACTTCAAAATGTTCATACCATATGTTCAATATGCTCACAAGTTCACCTTATCCGATTTCGTCATATCCGGAGATTGTTTGATCAAGTTATATATGGTTGAGCGGCACAATACAATTCGTTTGGACGGAAATTTCGTTATAATCGTGTCTGTGATAAACGAGGTTCACAGTAGTTGGTCTGCAGCCCAGACATTCAAAGTGAAATCTACGTATCACACCGTTGATTTCCCTCATATATGTTAACAGGGAGCTCAGTAATCGTTCGATAAACCGTAGCTAAATATCTAAATACACTGAAATACAGTTGATGCTGAAGTTACAGTAGATAATGTTTTGAAATTAGGAAATTAACGCAAGTCTCTCTAATGTCTCGTTTTTCCTTGCACTAAGTAAAATGTAACCCGTTTTCAGAAGTAAGCGAAATGTATTTGTCTGTTAACAATACTTGTTTTCTTTGGTTCAGATATTATTATTCGAAGCGACATACATACATTTTGCATAGCTCCATTCTGTTTTACAGGTCGCAGTCTTCAATGTAATCCTGCCCTCGAAAATAAGCTAACAAAATGGGAACACATGATTGGTTCCCGGAGAACACGTGCTGATGGTGAAGGTGCAGGTGCCCGAAAATGGACTGGTGGTGGAACGCGTGGTGAGGGTCATGCAATTATTCTGCGGACGGTAGGCGGTGGAGCAAGTGGGACGGTTGCTGCAACTGCAAAGGGTCTTGGGAGGGACACTGCAGTCGGACGTGGAGGTGGGGTTGACGCAAGTTCACTATTGCAGGGGATCGGACCGATTTTTGGACCTGAAACTATGTTCATAGAAGATCGTTTCGTTGAACTGGGCAATCAATTGGGTAGATTTGCCACCATGGAAGAAAAACTGTCGAAAATAGTTCAAACCACAAATGGATTAGTAAAAGTGTTAAAACAAGTGACACAACAACAAAAACAGGTTAATTTTTTTAACCTAATTAATCACCATGGTAGCTAATCGAATGGCTTGTAACAACTACACTTAGTCGATTGTAATATTATTCAGGTGAATGAATTAGTTGGAAAATGAAACTTCAAAACAAAGCTGTTTCCTTGTTGGATTATAATACACACGACTATCTTGAAGGATTCTGGTGAACTTGGCATAATCGTAACAAGCATACCAGTGGTGTATAATATGAGTATAAATTACACGAACACAAACAGAAGAACAGTTAGAGTTCAGAATACAACCGTACATAAAGAACATAAAAGATGAGCATATAGACTGAGTTATTTCAGTTATCGAAACGTTTCTAGGCCAACTTCAGTTTAACCAGAGCTGATGAGGTCTTAACAAACTGGAAGAGGCGTTACCAGTGCTTCTAGATAGTGCATTGAAGAGTTTGGGAAAAGTTACTGCATGTCCCCTTCAAACAGATGTCTCCAGCTAGAAGGCGTTGGGTTTATTGCTTATGTGGTTAAGTCTGCGTAACTGATCTCTTACCATGGACTCAGCTCTATTCAATTTACGGTAAGTCCCTACAACGAAACGTTCACGTGACCACGTTAGGGTGTGCAGGGTATATGAGACCCGACAAACTTGTGGTTTTCCTTCCTGACAAATCGACACTAGCCTGCTCATATTTATTGATATTTTTCAATACACTTGTAATGTGTTCAGTCAGTGTATACAACGTTGGATTGACTCGAGTTTGATTTGCGAATTTACCATGACTTGGTCAACGTTTACAAACAGATTCCTCAATCAAATAGGTTTCAACATCATTAGCCTAAAGGTCATCGTAACTAAAAGTTCATAACAGTTATCACAAACTCGTTAGCTCCTTGAAAACTAAGTCATAAATTTTATTGAAATACTGAGTAAAATGATAAAACGTAAAACAAGTTGTGTAAGATTAGTTTAATGTGATCGACAACTATAAATGGTATTACTAATGAGTAGTTTGGCAGATTGATGATTTTAGATGAGACCCAACTGTGAAAAGTCAGGGCTTCGGCTGGATTCGAACCAGCAACAGAAACACCATGCCTCTACGCGGCAAGCGCTCTACCAGCTGAGCTACGAAGCCACGCCAGGAGCGCGGAAATTTCACATTTGGACTCGGTTACCCACCCGTCCCAATGTCTCATATGGAATCCACCAAATGATCCAGGGGATCGACTGCCCCGGCAGGATTTCTCGAACAGTTCACGTTGGAATCCACTAACGCCACTGCTGAGCATAGAAAAAAACCATAAATGGGAACAAAACCACACATTCAGCTAACTGCCTAACGTGTCAAGTTAATTTTCTTCTAAGAGCAAACTGATTTTTTAAAAAATCAGCTTGATTGTCAACTTGCAGGCTGGTAATATAATCGTTCAGCAAGTGCAACAGATTTTTTAAAATTCGTCTCTATCCGAACCAAAGATCTTAAGGCACACATAGAGGAGAACGCAACTGCTAACAAAATCTAAGCTGGTATCTCACTAAGTGAAGGATATTGGCGCCTAAATCGAGATCTGAGCTGCTGACAGCTGTGGTCTAGAAAAAGCTCTTGTGAACTAGGTCGTTTTAAGGTCAATGTGGTTCACGTCTTTGGTTGGTGTCGGTTTAGGAGTGGACAGGTTACCCAACTATGCCCTTTATATCAACTGAACAAAAGAAGATTGACAGACAACGTTGCGAAATTTTTCGACGCCTTCCGGTTACGACACCTTTTCGAACAGAAGCGATAAATCGTGAAAGTCAGTCAAGTTGTGAACTGTCTGTCTTGTTTATCCAAAAATGTAGCTTTTCGATGAATGCTTCAAAGTCAACTGTAATTGTGATTTTACCATTTTGTGCCATGAAGACTTCAATTTACTGTTTATTTTTGGCAGAAGACCGTTGAAAGAAACAACTTTAAGTCGACGTATGTATCCATGACAAAATCTGGAATCGCTGACCTCGGCATCGAATAGGGAAGTGACTTTATGTCATGAAAAGAGCACTTCACTTTTGAAAGGCCGTAAAACGTATGTGTTAGGTAATGGACAATGATGACCTGAATCCATATTCTCATATAAGCCAACAAAAATCTTGATAAATAGTGGAAGAGCAGCCAAACGAGAAACAAGAAGGTCAGTCGCGTACCTGTCTTTGTCACGTGATCATAAAGATTGGGTGCTCACCGTAGCAAACTGAGACCCAGAGAGCTAAGCGGAGACCAGATTACACATTATGTGACGGCTCACCGATCGGAGAAGACTGATGACTGCTTCCTCTGATCAGCACTGATGATTAAGTGTCTATATTCGTTTCTACCTTGCGAAAAGGTTATCCCTCATTAGGATTTTTTCCCCTATCTATCTATTCTCTTACGATAAACATTTCAGAATATGCATGGTTTAATCGTTTGTATTTTTTTGTTTAGTTGGCTGCAACCGATTTAACGTTTGTGGGTGCCTGGTCGTACCACAGGTTGGCCAGACAGTAATATAATGGAAAATCTCACTCCGCCATCAAGGCAGGTTGTCAAACACATTGAAGCATAAGGAAAAATAAGAACAGTCTACCTTAGTGTTTTTAGTTTATATGGTCAATATATCGGCCTGCTGGCGACAGTAAATCAACCACAATTTTCACAGCGCTTAAGCCGTATCGTTCAGGTTGACACAAAAAAGTTTACGTCAAAAGTATTTTAACTTATGCAACATACTCGAGCCGCTACTCGATAGAGAAGTCACCTCTCACGGAAGAAACAATAGTAATGGGGGATGTCACACCCAATCAGATCCCTATTTTCTGAGGGTTATCCTAAGGATTAGATGCCAACCAAGAGGCAAGCCGTTAGAATAAAGGGCCGTTTAACGTGAAGCGCTAAAAAAATTGTAAACCGTAGTTTTATGTGTTCAAAGACAGTACAGTATAACGGAAGCGTTTTTGGGGAATTCTGTTTAGACCTCTATGCAATGACCGAGTGTAAAATAGCCATTAAAAGGCATTAAACGGATACTCATTTTTATTTGTCGGTTTCAGCTGCAGTATGTACAACCAACAACATTCACCCTTTCACGAGTTTCACATTAGAATCAAAGCCAAACAGTACATTTCACTTTTTCAATGTTCAACTACTGACATGAGCAGGCTGGTCACTCCAATGAAATGTTTATTGTAAACCAGCACGGACAGGACAATATGTAACCCCCAACAATGTTACGGTAACCAACAAGGGGACATGAACATTCAGCGGAAATGGGAAAAAGTACCCGAATGACTAATCAAACACTGGACTTGAAACTGACAAAAATGTTCTTGAAGAGTTGACTTTATCGAACAATTGGGACCAAATTAATTTATATGACGACAGTCCATAAGAGATCTATCTCTAAAAGCCTCAAGTTCAGTGGCGACCAATCCACCATCTTAACCTCCTTTTGCCCATAAATACAAACAAAAAGTGACCAGTGGTGACTGCCATTGCGACTGCCTGTTTGACACCTTCATGTTTCCTTTAGCTATGTTTGTTCTTGGGTCCACCACATCTCTAATTTGTTTTTTTTTTGGCTCATGTAACAGACTTTTCAGTAAACAGATTTCTAAACATATGGGAAAACCATCACAAATTGTGACCGAGGAAAAGACGGACGCGATCAACAGGCAGATTCGTAATCATCCTATCCTGTTGACACACCCTGACAATTTGGTTCGGTTTGTTACTTCAGGATCATCTACAGTGTGCCACAAACTCAGCCAACGTCAGGCGAACAATAATGCTTACCGACATTTGAAGCAGTTGCAACCAGGCTACGTAATCTTATGCTATGTAGAAATCTGACAAATCCCTGAATCTTCTATGACATCAGTTGTGACGTGAAGTGCCAACAGGTTTTACCAATCACAAGACGAATCCTCATTAGATACGGATATTCACGTCTTAGTTTGTGAAACATATCGGAACCTGATTCGTTTGTCTGTTATATGTACCACCCTCTGTTTCTACTGATTCTTAATTAATATCATACAGATGATCAACAGCCTGCATCCGAAGGACGGACGAAGACTAGTTGGTCGAGGACAAAAGCGTGATCCGTTATCTCGAAAAAATCTAATCATCGAAGCGGTTTCTAACGCCGTCGCTGGACTGAGCTCGCATTGCAGTCATATAGAAGAGAAGATTGAAGAAAAGTAAGCCAATATCCGTCGGCAACAGTTTTTATAACGTTAAAACTAAGCCTGTTACATCGTAACACTAAATCATTCATTCCTGTTTACGATGAATCGGCAAGGTGAGGTAATCCTGAAAAAAGTAAACCTACTGTTGTGTGTGAATTCTGTCACAAGCATTAAAATGCATTGAGCTCATTTTAGCTTTACTCCGTCAAAGGCAGATAGAATACAAAGATTACATCGTGTAGATTTGCGGTCATAACGAAGTTTATGTGACTAATTATTAGTCGGGAAGTACTGTAAGTTCGACGAGTCCTCCACAATAAAAGATTATTATTCGCATTCAATGGTTTGTTATAATTGATCTGGTTCAAATAAGTAATACAGTGGAGTTTTGTTTTTAGAAGAACATACCATTTTATACGTACCAGATCTGAATAAGGAGTTCAACTCCGATCTTTGTGTTTGGTTGACAAGCGTGCTGACCTTTACCTAACTACCCTTCTGGAAGACTTACCCGAGATATCACATTTAATCGTTTAGTCAGGATATCTTGCGAGTGATACTAGTGTTTCCCTATTGTCTCTGGTGCCATTTTGTTCACTTTAGAAGTAATGTAAATAAGCTAACACCATAAAAAACAACAGACAAATAACATAATAGAGAATAAAAGATGCGACAGGTTGTTGACAGTTGTTTACACTGTAAGTCACGCACCGTGTGTGGATGAAAACGGAATGTCAGAAGAACCCAGTTTATTCCACAAATATAACACACATCCGTGATAGTTTTCCACGTGTATCAAACGAGTACGCTGTCATGCTTGAGGATGAACACTGTAACGTGTAAGACGACCTGTGCATGTATACATGCCGTGTCAACTTGACTTGGTGCATCTTGATTATCACACCTGACAAAAACCCATAAAAGTCGGTCCACCTCAGCTTATTCGTGATTACGCTAGTCTGTTGGCATTACACCTTCTTCCAATTTACAGTGGTCAATCAACAACAGGAAATAGTCTTCAAAAGTTTTGTATTTCCCTTAATTGTTGTCACACTCAACTCAACTGACTATATTGTGCTTCTCTCGTTTTATCTGTTTTCTTACCAAAGACTGAAGGCTTTTTAGTAGTGACATTTCACTTCTTGATCTTGTTCGTCTTTTTTCTAATAGATATTAAACAGCTTGGGACGAACAGTTCAGGGAAAATTTACCGTTAATTAATCAAAACTCTTACTTACAAAATTTAATGAACATGTTTCTTTTTAAAGACCCGTCACCTCTTTAAATCGTTTTTCACATGGATGTCTACACACAAGATGTTCGTTCACCTTCATTCGTCCCACTATAAGTGTAATGAATAAATTGTTAGTAATGGAGTTGAAAAACTCTCCTCTGGGTAATTTAAAGCGTTTTACTTTGTATTCATTGTTTACATATATTTTTATTTCCTCTATTCATGTAGGTAGTTCAAAATTCCCTTTATAGGTACAATACAGTTCCGTTCACGACTACTTCACTTGACTTGGATAACGAGTCACCAATAATCAAAATACTAAAATCGTTTCAACCGCAATAAGTAAATCTTGTGTCAGAAGAAATCCGTTAAGAACTACAGCTATATGCAGTTTGGCAGTCTAGCTGTAAACCTCATTAGTCGAACAAAACAAGACGGAATAATGAAGTTTCACACGGACTAAACTACTTCTCTACATAATAGAACTTATCAAATAGAATCTGGTTACGGAAACCAACCGTTAACAAATAGCACCTTGCAATCAAATTGAGCGATGTAACAACAAACAAACCAAAATACATCGGGTCAATGAGAACGAAATCTTGAGGAAAAGACACTTAAAGCCAGATACGTTTACACCCCTGCGGATACAGAAGTGGCATCATTAATCGTGTGTTGAGGTCCCAACTGCCGATCGGGGTCGCCATTTTGTCATAACATTACTCATAAAACTTGTAGTAGCCATAAAGTTCTTTCTAACTGATTCTACCCACAGTTAACAGTCCTGATTGCATTTGTAGTATAGCAGCATAGCTGTATGGTGTAACGTTGACCGATACTAGTAACAATGAAGTCTGACAAGTTGAACACCAGATTCCCAATTCCGATTAGCACTATTCGTTGAGATTGCAAATTAGACATTTTACGTACTCATGTTTTCAGGTTTCGCATGAGATTCACAGAATAGGGAACGAAAAACACTCGTCGCATTGTTATGAATACCGAGTAAGGCTATATCTGTTCGTCTAATAAATCCTTTTCATCTAGGCCAGATGTCATGAGAAGGTGCGGAAAGCTTAATGATTTTTCTTCTTCTCATATTCAGAATACGTATTGAAAAGCAATGTGTTAAGGCTGTGCTAACTCGGTCCAATGCCGATGATCTGGAACCTGACGTAGTGCTACAGGCAAGTCAATCGGGTCCACCTTCCCGCGGTCCTCGAGCCGTACCACCCACCGGACGCATACTGGAACGCGTGTTGCTCAGTCATCGTTTGTGGCGGATAGTACCATTCAATTTCGAGATCTATCCTGGAATACGAATGAACGTGCCGATAGAGATGCTTAATTGGAAAGTAGGTCTTCGTACATCATCAATTTCGATTATGAAGGAGAAATTACGGATCGGAATGATTACAGATGAATTTTTCAATTTCTCCACTAGGTACCCTATAAAGAATATCGAGCTTTCAAAATTACCGAAGACCGTCTTGCTATTCCATATCCGGGGATGGATGATGGGCCCGAAGTGTGAGTTTACCAGTCGAAATCCTCATACTACGAGAAATTCCGCTCTTCGTCACCTTCTGTTAGAGTTCAGTAATTGTAGACACCACTCAGAGATAAACTATAACTAATTGCTATGTTGCCTGGTCATGTCCTACTAGTACAGATGAACAAAATCCATCTCGGATGACCAGGTTACAGTGGATTGACTCACGGAGTCTCGAAAAGTTGATTACAACGTTTTCATTATATTCGCCTTTCCGAACGGTTTCGTCCTCGTTCAAACCAACCGGGTAGAAATATTCTGAAGGGACATCGAACCGGCAACCCCTCAGATTATCAACCAAAGCCCTTATCCCTTCGGCAATCATCAACTATGACAGAGGTTTATACATATGTGATGTTTGATTTGTTCCCATATCTAGTATGGATGGACATAAAGAAATTTGTTGTAACAGTAGGCTTACAATGAAACTTTGACAATTGAAACTCCCGAAAATTCACTACATCGTAAGATTACACTTTCTCCAGGGAAACATAACAATAGTTAAAACTCTGAAGGATGGAGATCCTGATAGCAGCTCTGACAAATGTGTATTGAAGAACGGCTCACCAATAAGGTTGTCATAGTATGAGTAATCGTGACCAGTTATGCTGTTTGCAAAAGCAGGTTTGCGTTGTCCCGTCTTCTTGATTACAACGAATTACGGTCGTCATTCGATGCATGGTCAATATATGACTTTGTCCCGGTGAGTTATACATGTACACGAATGATGATCACATGGACATTCAACGACCGATGTCATTGCTTTAGTTCATTCAATCAGCAGACCCGTCATTGATCCACAGATTGGGAGTAGTTCCCTAATCTGCTTTGCAAATAATCCGCAGCGAATGAATAACGCTACATTTACCGGTTGTAAAACGCAATGAAAACAAGTAGAAAAATGTACCCAAAGTGAAATTCAACCTTAAAAAGAAATACTAGCCTTAAAAATGAACGTTCCTGATGTGACATAATTATTTTAATGCGAATAAGACTGTCTGATTAAGGTGCTTTAATATGAAAATAAAACATCAACTTTGTTGAGAACACATCGATTAAACTGTCAGTCACATCAGCTGTGTGAACTAACACGTAACCGAGAGATACGGCAACGCAGTCTAACACGATACTTTTTCACCTACATTGTCCTGACTAAACATGAATTGGTGTGACTGATATCGGCACCATACACTAGGTACAACGATGGCGTTACCTACTAAAATATTGCTCACTTTAACGAGATACCATGTGCAACCGATCTCAGAACTAATCCGATGAACTTCTTTAGATCAATCTTTGTCGGTAAGTCCATTTGCATCCTGGGTTCAAATTGGAAAAATTCGGAAGTCTCTTCAAACGGCAACTGTGCATGATGCTATTCGTTGTCCGACTTGCATAAGAGTGACGCAGACCACTGTAAGAAAAAAGAATAAAATATCGTTATCACCACTATAATAGACAGTAAACCACCAGCGATTGCCACTTATGCTCATTTGGCACGGTCATGAAGGAAACAACACATCCTGTACAGAAAGAGAGAAGAAAAGAAAGGGGAAAGAAAGGCAGCTAGTTACTACGAACAGTTGCCTATATTGAAAAGTTCAACACCATGGTGTTTACATCTTGCTAACAAACGACCGTGCTATAAATGGAAGTAAGACGTCATCAAAAAGACAGCTTCCTCAAGGCTGTTACCGCCCCGCGTCATTAAGTGCACTCACTTCACAGACAACTCGACCAAACAACGACAACATTCACACCATTGAGCTTGATTAACCGCCACCTCACTTAACGTCTCCAGCCACTGAATCTGTGAGTCGCGAGGTTCCCAGTTTGGGAGCTGAACTTGAACTACAGTGGTCAACCCCTTCCTGAACAACTTCATTTCTCTAAGCGAAGTGTCATCATCTGCTCTCCTCGCACCTTACGCCAATCGACTGCATCATCGGCAAAGAGTACTCCGTGTGGCAGACGACTGGCATCCTTGGTACACGGCCTAACCATTTAAGTCTGTGCAAGTGCAAGTACCGAACAAGAGAACTCGGTTGACAAACGCTACTTAATACACCCCTCCTACCCCCCCCCCGTTGCTTATTTGTTGGGACCACCTGAGACGAGCGATCGAACGCAGACATTAGTGGTCAAAAACCTGAAGATGGATAACGTCTCCTACTCTCAGCGGTCAGGTTTCACTAACGTAAAGTAATACAGCGCCACCGTTACTTTATAAACACGACCATTAATCCAGAGGGAGATATCTCTCTGTCTCCGGAGGTGCTTCAGATTGACGAATACCACACTAACCCTAGAGATACGCGTTTCTATTTCATTCCCTCCACTTCTACCGTCATCACTGATGCAGCTTCCGAGGTATACAAATCGGTCAACAACCTTCATGACTTCATTACCTAACATTAAATCTACAACAACACTGCAGAAGCATCCTGCACTTTGAGGCTGCGAAGCGCATTCCGTAGTATTTATCAGAACGTGAGATAGTCTCTAGTGTTGTTTGTGCTGCTTGGAAATTGTCAAACAGCAACACATTGTCGTCAGCATAATCAAGATTAGTCAGTCTTCCTCCAGGCAGGAGGTCCACACCGGCAGACAGTACACTATTATTTCATCCTTTACAAATGTAGGCAAAATGGTGAAAATGGACACCTTTGACATACACCGATCATGGTACTGAAACTGTCGTAAACCTCAATCTGAACTGAAGTATGGGAATAAAGCGCCGAAAATATGTTCTCACACTTGGTCGATACACCTCTGCGTTTAAGCGACTCTAAAAGTGTAGATCGATCCACTGAATCGAACGCACATTTGTAGTCGTGAAATACTGCGATCGTTGGCTGGTGGTTTACATGACGCTGCTCCACAATTTGGCGAAGAGTAGAAATTTGATCGAAGGATCCTCGCCCAGGATGAAACCCTGTCTGTTCTTCCCTAACGTATGTCTCCCAAGCTACAGTCTTCCGATGAAGTATAATGAATGCCAGAATCCTAGTAATAACTGGCGCCAACCTAATTCCTCTGTGGTTGTCCCAAGAACTCCTGATACCTTTCTTGAATATAGGAACTATCATCGAATGACCCTAGCACGGAGGGATGATCTCCGTCATCAACACAGGCTGAAACAACTGCGCCAACACCTCCCTACTTTCTTTGAAAAGCGCCCCACAAGATCATCCGAGTTAGCAGCCTAATTACGTTTGTTAACCAAAATACAACTGCGGACTTCAGTCTCACTGGGTGGTGCTAAGTCTACCGACCAGGGTACTACATTACAAGTTTGCGGTGGCGACACAATAGAAGCAGGAGGCCAGTTAAATTAATTCTCAAAGTGTTCCGCCTAACGATCTAACCTTCTGAACCTATCATAGACGAGTGTGCCATACGTATCGCTGATAGCTTCACAGACAGACGGTTGCCTGGGACCAGTATCACAGATAAGCTTGAGTAGTCTGCCGATGTTCCCTGGAGCAGAAGCGATTTCCATTTCTTTTCCTTCCTCCATTAACCAAGCCTCACGATTTGTATTTAGGCTACGTTTCAGTTACCTACAAATATCTCTTTTAAACTTGTTATGTGAACTATCGGAAGGAACATTCCGTCAGGCTTCTAACAACCCCAGAGATTTCTACGAGATCCAATGTTTTTTCAACCCATGAACCACTGTGCCACATTTTACAACATCTGCTTCCGGAATGACCTGAGATTTGAGTCACTCAGCTATTAGGATCTTGAGAGTAAGAACTGCTAAGCCTACTTTTTAAAATGGTTCGGTACTTATGCTTTGCCGATGGCCAAGTCAATTTCTTAACAGCCAGTCGTTGCTGTCGGTGGTATCGTTGCCCAGCAAAAGCAAGAATGAAACGGTAATGTACCAAAGCATTATCTGAGTCCAAGTATATGTTCCAATAAGAAGAACAGTTGTGAGTAGAACCCCGCCATCTATGACTAACAGTTATGTGGTCTATCTGAGACCAGGCCTGATCCGGAGTAGGAGGGCGTCAAGTATAACAATGAAGTGCACGAAACCTAAAACTAGTTCTGGCTAGAAATGGTCTCTGTACAGCGCACAGCTGTATCAGTCACCCGCCATTACCTGCTTGACGTAATGCTATCCCAAACCAGCGACATTAACAAGATTCGGCCTCACCAAAGCGGCCCACCTGGGCGTTCATATCGCTAGCCAGAACGACTGTAGCAGAACCATGTATCGACCAAAGAAGATCGGCCAGCTCCGAGTAAAACGCGTCCTTGACGCTGGCGTCACTACAGTCAGTAGAAGCGTAAACAGGCACAATGATTAAATATCTGAAAGTTTTATATCTGCAGCTGGTTTTGGTTGAATCTGCCTAGCGGACGGCACAAAGTCTGCTGTTAACATGAATCCAATCTACTAATGCGGCTGTGACCGTCATGCAGAGGACTGTATCAACTCCAGCCTGATTGGTAGCGGCGGCCGTGGGGTCACCCGAGGTGCATAGCCAGTATCGAGTAGACAATGCGGGTGCTGTTAGTCCCATACGTTGATTACTCTCCCGGATTCTAGTCTCCGAAATGCAGCAGATGTCGACATTCCACGAGTCTAATGTTCGTGCGAGAATGGCCTGTTGGCCTATCTGCTTTAGAGTGCGAATGCTGAAGGCACCTAGATTAATTGGCACTCCAGGTATGAGTAAGGAACGATGGAGATCTGAGGCGGAGTGGTAAGAGATGGGATTTACCGACACAATGTTACTATGTATTGGACCGTCACCTTGGTTACGCGCTCAGTCGCTTGATCCAAAACCAAGAAGTCAGAAGAGACGCGGCTGCACTGTTTATTGGAAGAGCAAGACGAGAATTAGGCCACAGAAGCTCTAGGTTTATAGGACAAAACGATTACCATAAATGGCCGACAGATACAATGCGAATAAAATGAGACAGTCATATATGGCAGTCAGGGAGTCAGAACAAATCACGTTACAGAAGGCATCAGAAGGCAACGCGATAGCGCACAGGCGTTAGACCGCACACCTGCAATCTGATTGGCTGAGTGGGACCATACCATCACCCACGACCATACCATCCGAGCTGGGCCAGCCGATTTGATGTGGCGTGACGCGTCCTGGCTGTCTCGTTAGGAGATGCGCCTCCTAACACTATGATTTGCCATTTGTTGTAGGGCATGCAGATTAATGACTAGAAATGAGGATCGGAAGAGGCCTGAGAGTTAAATTGGATAGAACAGTCGGACAGCGGCCAGCAGCAGCGTTTTCGTTTATCCACCCTGCTGTATACCGCAGTTAGGGCGACCCGGTTTATACTGCGAGACGGCCAATGCAGTATGAAATTACTTGTGTTATGATTATTCATAGTTGTGTGTGGGCTGAGATACTGCCAGGAGACACGAGAACGATTAGGGTTCTCAACCAAAGCCTTCAATTCAAGCGCCTGCGCCACATAGCAGCGGGTGAGTGGCAGTGTACTAGAACTGGTACTTTTCCGTAAAAGGATGCCAGCCTTCTTCTAACCCCCAACTTGGAGGACTAGGAGACTGTGGTTTGTCATACCTATATCTTTTGGACTATCTGGTATGAGTAACTCTGTCGGTGGTTGTCACACCGTCCAATTTAGCCCAGTAGGCCATCGATATGCGCAAGCTGTCACACCGCATCAAGATCCAGTCTCGTTTTGACGGTAAGGGAAAAAATATGTTTCAGGTTACGCAGAAACGGTGGCTGACCAGAATAATAACACGTGTCACGGTGCGCTAGACTTCACTTATCCTAAGTAAGTTTAGTGGCGTTTTCGTTTTCAGCCGTTACAAAAAGATTGTTTCGTTCGGTATATTATATCAGGATAACGATTCGAAACGGAGATTTGTAAAATGTTAATCGTTGTAGAGGCATGACAACATTGTCAGTTTCATTTGCTGGCAATCAAACGTGCTCGTTAGAAATCTGGCACTGTTCAAAGCTTTGCATATGCAACACCTGTATGGTTTCACAATGTTTATTAGTGTGTACACGAACCACAGCTGGCTGATGGCTTTCGGTAGAAATGTAAAAACACGTGGAACATTCTAGTTAATTTCTCTAATTCTTTAGGTGACTGTGATGGAAAAAAGTCTTGCAAAATACTCTCGACTGGAGTTGAAGATATAGGTATACATACCAACTGGGCTGACCTGTTTGGAGGTGATATTTCTACGAAATTTTGAAAATGGTTTCGCAAAATGGTCTGGGGTAAAATACTACTTAATCCATAAGTAACAGCGTTCGACCGGTTTTTCACCAATTCGTGAAAACATACCACAGTTTCATCATGATCCATGACTAATCATTGCACTTTCGAGTATGAATTAGCAGTGCCAAATCTATCCCTATGGTCAAGAACAGAAAAATCCCGATTATCTATCTGTCGCCTTGTGTGTGCATAGGCTATTGACGCGGGTAGTTCGTATACCTGGGATCTGCCAACATTCTTTCTTTTAATGTAAATTCCCATCATTGTAACCGTCTGCATTCCCTATATATTCCAGTGTGACAAGAGAGAGTAGACAAAATGCCAACACCTCGAGATGCACGTCCTCATTTGTTATTTATGGTCTGAATCAAGGGGAACCAGTGTTTTAAGCGAACCTACACTATTAGCACATCAAAATTATTTGATTCCGTATGCGACTACGGCACAAGTAGTGTTCCACAAACCAACTCAGCACCGTCGTCCTACACATCAAAGCGCAAAGTGAAATGTTTCGAGGGCAGGTGTATCTTCCGTCCTGTTTCTCAAATGCTGTCATGGTGTAAAAGCAGCAGGTGAGAACTGACTAAGCATGTCAGCGCAGTGTAGACCCAGGGGCGAAAGGATTGATTGTCAAAGCCCAAAGGATCGGCTGGCCCCCCAAGTAATACTCTTTACTGGTTGTGAAGTTCCAGGTGACTGTGTATAACACAAGCCGTTTGATGTACTCTCATAAAGTTTTCTCGTGTATCTTCTCTGGCTTTCCGAGTTCAATTCGTGCTCATCAAACATGAGACTGATTCAACATAGTCACAGTTGATGGTCAGCTATGGAAACAGACACTAAAACTCGTGCTACTCATTTGGGCAACTCAGTTCAGGTCACTTGAGCGGTGTGGCATGGGAATGGGTCATTGACACCCCAACCAAGTGTAGGTCCGCAAACAAGAATACGGATTCATGCACCCAATATATACTTGAGACACCATGGCAGCGAGACGATGGGCTAGGCCTACTACACATTGGGGCCCGGACACCAAGGTTCCCCTAGTCAGTATGTACTATTCATTTCCTCCTAGGACCTTTACAATTCAGGAGGATTTTGTAGCCCCATGTGGGCATGCACTACTATAGTTCTGTATTTTGAATGCATTCAAATGAATGAGAAAAACATGTAATCAAACAGTCTCTATCACGCAACGGGAGAAAATAACTTGGAGACAGCCAGCCCCAACTTCAGAGTCTGATAATAACATTACAGGGCATTATCGTACCTCAGAAACCAAACAACGGTTGAGATTAACTTCAGAATATTCTCGTAGAAAAGGTGACATTGACCCAGACCTACTACTCTCAGTCGGCACACTGATCATTCCTTCATCACATGATTCATTGGTAAACCCACTATTGTATGGTGAAATCCAAGCATGTCACCGATACGAGATGGGTAACTATCGTGCAAGTATGTGATAAGTCGCGCATCTCTGTTCGCTCTAGCAAAAAGGGCTTCACGGTCATTTTTATTAGAGCTAGCTAATCAGCATACTAATAAAATTGTCATCCGAAGATAAACCAGCCAGTTTCTGAGATAAGGCTGACAATAAAATCTCTAGCCTTCATGGCGCAATCAATTTTACTAACTGTTTTGTGCTGTTTTTTTTACAAACTTACTTCATTAGCATACCTCAACAACTTCCATACAATGAGTACGACGGCCAACAGGGTGTCAGCCGTATGACATGCAGAGGTCGTGTGCGCGTTTACCGAAAAACACCTGGCTCGAAGTCAGTAATGGATGAGGCGCCCAATTTGATCGGGCTACCCCTGAACCCAACTGGTCGATCGGGTCTACAGGACAAAGGGTTGCTACCACACTGGGGCCCTAATCACGCAATCACTATTGCCCTCACGCGTCCACACCCGGACGGTTTAATGCAAGCCGGGCTTCCTGTGATCCAGGTGGTAGCGCTGTTCCGAAATCAGAATTTCTGCCTACCCTGGGTGAGCAATGAGCAACTGGTCATGTGTTGCAGCGTTGGTTGATTCAGGACTTAGTATAAATAATTGATGTTTAAGGTACACAGTAGGGAACTTTGGCTGAACAATAGTACTGTCTTAAACTACTACTGCATTGTGATAAAACGCGTCATGTGGAAACGTATAGAGAAAAATAAACAAACGAAAGTGGTTAAAAACAACGTAAACTGAAAGTCAGGCAGTATGGCTTTTCTTGTACAGAAGAGTTCTGAGACAATTTAAGTCATTATAGTGTAAACCCACGGATACTCTATTTAAGCAAGCCGAGATGGCGTTACCAGGTGTAAATTACGTGCACCAGGTAAGTACGTCATGTCACAGGTACATGAAGGATGGTGGACGTGTCTGCGTTTTCCGACTGATTATGACGACCGGATCTAGCGGGGATATCGACCGGTGAATATGTCGTGTTACCACTCAAAGTGACAGAAGTAAAACCGGAACGGCTGGTCGAGAGAATCAGTCTTCCATAAGCCTACAGGATTTGCTAATAGACCCGTAGTCATTACAGCACGCTAGTCTGAATCATTTAGTTCAGTCATTGCTTTCAAATAATCATTTCCAGACAGATGTACATGATATAATGGTTGACATGAATGAACGTTGATGTTTAATGACATGTGTGTTAGGACCCTTAGATGACAATTCATTCATCAAATAAAGAGATAAGAGGAAAAGCCTTTCAGGATAACAAAGTACATAACCCAACATGCAAGTACAATAAGTCGTTGTTCCACTGATGTCCCTTCAAATCTTATTAATGGATGTTTGATATACTCATTTTTATCATTAGTATTTGACAGATCACCGGGCTGATTGCGAATTTCATGAGTGCACTCCAAATATCGTGAAAGCTTTTTTCACGCGTCGAATACACAATTTGGTTTCGGATCCTGCGGAAGCGAAGACAATTCTAACCAGCCTGAAAGCAGCCGATATCTCACTAGTAAGTAGTTTACTCGGGCGTTTCATTGCAGTTGCTAAAATCAGTACATTTTGAGTTCGGAAGCCTCCTGCTGTAAGAACCGGAATCAGTGAACATAGGTTGACAACTTCTTTGGTCTAGTCACTTTTTTATATGCTCATATGTGGACGCATTGACCCTCGTGATTGCCTGTCCTTAAAGGCCACAGGTTTATAATTTGTCGGAGACTGCAGCCAGCTGTGATGCCGGTCAGAACGTCTCACTGTAATAAACTAATCTTCCGAAATTTAGGCAGGTATTAAGACTGCCATTGTATGTAAATGAAACATAAGTTTAATCATATGTATTGAACCAGTATGTGGCTTGTACCTGAACGGCTTTGATGTCGCTGTACCAGTAAACCACAAGGTCAACGCTGAGTTCGGAAGCTGGAACTTTGGGCGGTTGACGTATATTTCCCAAAATAATTGTGAAATCTGTCAATATTACCAGGAGAAAACAATACTCGAAGTAACAGGGCGGTTGGTCCTATCTGAAGGCACTAGTTCAATCCAAACCAAAAAGTTCCATTCGACGTTATCAACGTGTACTTACAAACCACAGACTCTATGGAGGTCGAGCCGTCACTAAGCACATCATCAAAAAACGTACACTAATTCTAGGAACATTGTTCGTCACGAGCAAACTTGATCACAATGACAATTATTACACAAGCAGGATGGATATAGTCGACCTGATGAAAAGTAACATTGAAATCATAAAATTTCCAGACTAGTCAGTGTTTCATCATCAGGCTAAATATACCACATTCATATCATAATTTTGAAAAGACAAGCTAGTAGTGGTATATTGCACGATCTTTGTTCGAACTGATTTCGCTGCATCTTATCAAGTACATACTGCAGAAATGAAAATTACAACATATGCATGAAATTATGACTTACGGAGAGCGTTCGGTCCAGGTATAAAGAATAGAAGAAATTA
>LUCH01000918.1:6840-30308 GCA_013368495.1 Paragonimus heterotremus | reverse complement strand
TCTAGTTGGGGTTACTCTGAATTGGTGTTCGAGATCGACCAGTTTCGCTTTGAACCACTGTTCGGCATCTAATGAGGTAGGCTGTAGACCTGAGAATTGATCAAAGAATGTTTCGAATTGCGCCTGGGTTGCAATTGCATTGATCTTTTTCGGCTTTCTACAGTATTTGAGACCATGATTTTATTATTAATGGGATAAACAGAGAACGAACGGATTTATGAGGTTTATTAAATTGATGCCAAATAGTAATCAAGATACTACGTTAACAGTGGTTCCTGACAAGTTCATTTGGTGGGGGCGTTGGCCAATGCAGTTGTAAAGCCTGAACGAAAATTTAGCACACTGGAGTGGGCTACAGAGAAGAATTTCAATGGTTTCAGCAATGGACGAAAACTTACGCCTCATTGCCTTCAAGTGGATGGCCCTAATTCGTTAGATTGAACGAAACGCCTCCGTCAGACTGACTGGATGGCTAAAATTCGCTAGGTATGGTAACAAAGAGCTACTAGCTGGTTTCGTTATTCCATTGTTGAATTAGGTCGGACGATGTTCATCGACTTGTTCAGATAAGCGTCTTTTGTACGGCCGACAAAACTGGTTTCACAGGAACGAGTGAAAAAGCATACAAGACGAGGGTATAGACGAAAATACTTCATTCTTTAGGCGCGGAAACAGATTGAAAATAGTGGGCACGTAGCTTGGTGACCCAAGATGTCTCATGAGCTACGACTGAATGCATTTGCGTGAAGCAAGTTGCATCCGGCAGAAAAGAAAGTCGTGCACATCGACTTGTTCTTCAACAACAATAGTTTAGCTCAGACAATCATTGTTCATTGTTCTATAACTAGTTCCACTAACCACTACTTTGTAAGCATACTAAGAATCACTATCCAGCTTGACTACAGCCTGAAGTGCAGTTGACCGACCACATTAACTCCGCTCAACGACTCAATCTCTCTAACCCACGGTGGATATACGCACAACCTCCGAGTGATTAGCGGTGGCAATTGGTGGTCGTAACCGACCCGTTTGGTGGTCGTTTGCTGTGCGTGTGTCTGTGCATCCCATTGGCCCTGAAATTCGGAGGCCGACGCGGTCAATTCGGGGTCATTCGCTGGCCGACAGCAGGTCGAGACACCCGCTCGACCAGCCAGAATCGATACAGTGACCCGACCTCGTTACCGTCAGGGCGTGACGAGTAACTAGACCGAAAGGCGAAACAGTACAATTGAGGCGCAACCATTATTTGGTCAGGAGTTATTGTGCATATAGCCATTGGCGGAGAGAGGGGTTAACGACAGTGAACCATCGAAGTGACGTACACAACATGCATGACACATCAGAACAATTGTGGTGAAGAACAATCGTTCGGTCGTTATTAGTTGAACGGATATATATCGGAATATCCCATTAATTCGGAAAAATAAGAGAAACAATGTGGTGGTGGATGGAGATTTATAAATACGAAGTTGTCAGTGACAATGGTTTCGCTAAGGCCCAAATAAATGTTTTAATTTGGTATATCGTTAAAGCATATACTACTCGTTTCTACTCATTGAGGGAATCATTTTAACGCCACTCACTTTTTCGTACATATCACAAGTGCACGCGCGTGTCTCTAACTTTGAATGTCATTGCGTTCATTTTGGAACAAAACGCTACATCCAATCACACTCCGAACCCAGTAAATTTCGGTTATGAAGTAATTCGCGTAGGCCTGTTAAGTGCCATAGTCGCACATTCACAATCAAGGGTCGTATATGGCTGGCGACGGAGTAACTAATAGCAAGCCTCGTAACAGGAGCCTTCCTGTGCGGCTACCAATCATTGAGTTCCAGAGCAGAGCAATGCTTGCTCGATTGGATTCCAGTGAACAGCCGCTTGTGCGATGTCAGACTCAATACATCGGTGAAAGTCCGTCGACGCAAATCAGAAAGACGTCGTGTATTCATTATATCGGCGTACGCTCGAACGTACAGCTGTTTAGATGCCACCAAAGATGAGTTCTATGACGCCTTCGTTAACCTTCTGAGGCAAACTAAACCCTCAAACATCATTATACTAGCGGGCGATTTTAATGCTCAGCTTGATCGTATATCTCCAGACAAGAAGCGGCTGAGGGGTATCTTCGGTGTCCGGGCACAATGCATTAACAGTGGCGACAGACTGCTGTAGCTGTGCGCATCCCACGGTCTCTATATTTCGAGCACCGCATTCCAACACAGGAAAAAGCACTGTGTTACTTGGCGACCACCGTGTGCTTCCCAACTGTGGACACAGTTGGATCATATAGCAGTTAGTCACAGGTGGCGCCACTCTGTTAAAGACTGTCGTGTTTTCTGGAGCAACCACCTGGAAAAGAATCACGCTGTTGTGCATGCCCGTTTTGTTTTATCATTTGCCCAGAGGATATACGCTCCTAAATGCAAGGTGCTTAACTGGCATTCGGGCGATGAGGATGTAAAGAACGCTTACCAAAAGGCGTTGGTGAACAACTTGCCCAGTTCGAGTCAGATGAAGGATCCCAATGAACACTGGGAACAAGTCGCCGAAACCATGAAAACAGGTTGTGAATAACAGGCATGTTCCGATGGAGCTGTTCAGTTGCGACAGAACTGGATTTCCGTCATGTCGATAAACTTCATGAACAAGCGTCGCTCGATCTCACCTGGTTCTAAATATGATGACGACCGTCGAGAACTTAAACGCAAGCTGACTAAAGGTTCTCGCAAAGACCGTGAGCAATACTTGGTCGAACAATCGAGAGAGATGTAAAAAGCCTTTTTATCTGGAAATAACAGAAGGCTTTTTCCCCTGATCCGTGGTTGTACTGGCCGTCGAGTCGGTGTAAGTGAGACCATATGTGAAAAAGATGGTTCACTTATCACCAGTCAATCGCGCCGACTTGACAGATGGGCTGAACATTTTGAAGAACAGTTCAGTTGGTCTCAACCAGATCATGTGGACGACGGGACCCGAATAATCAGTTATTGCGTTCCGGACGGTCCTCCGTTGGAAGCAGAAGTGGTCCTGGAGCTGAAGTTGTTGAAGCGTAATAAGGCTCCCGATCCAGACCTCCTCCTTCCTTCTCTTTTCAAGGATGGTGGGGAGAGGTTGACATCAAAACTAACAGAACTCCTCCAGACGATCTGGGAGACTGAAGAGGTACCTCGTGATTGGAGCCTATAAACAGTCATTTCCATTTTCAAAAAGGGGACCGGAAGTCTATGTGACAACCCCAGAGGCATCAGTTTGGTGTCTGTTGCGTCCAGGTTACTCGCTGGCTTCATTTTACGTCGGCTCACTAAGCCCAGAGAAAGCCAGATACGTGGAGAACAGGCAGGATTCCGATCCGGTCGAGGGTGCGTTGATCATATTTTTACCTTGCGACGGATCTTGAGACATCGGCACTCTTATGGGCAGCGGACAGTCGTGGTCTTTCTGGACCTAAAGGCTGCTTTCGATTCAGTTGCTCGTAATGTTCTCTGGAGCTGTCTCCTTCGCAAAGGAGTAACAGAGAAATACGTGAATCTGTTGAGATCACTGTATGCTCACTCTGCAAGCAGGGTGAATTTATGGACAACTGTCTCGGGCGTTCATCACTTCTAGTGATGTTCGTCAGGGGTGTCCGATTTCCCCCTTCCATGTTCAATTTTGTCATGGACGACATTCTGGAGGGTACGCTTCGCGAATCCAGTGGGCTTGGTGTTGAGTTTCATCCTGGTGCCAGAATGACCGATCTGGAGTATGCGGACGACACTGTCTTACTTAGCCCCTCTGCCGAAAACATGCAGACCATGCTGGACAGGTTGAGCGACCGAGCTGGTTTGTATGGAATGTGCTTCGCACCTTCAAATTGTAAAGTACTTCTCCAAGACTGGGGCACTTCAACTCCTACTTTCTTCATTGCAGGTAATCCGATTGAGACTGTAGACAGTTTCACATACTTGGGTAGCACCCACGTCACTGCTGAGGTGAGCGGCAGCCCAAGCCAGAGTACCTTTTGCTCAGGCTCATGGCTGCTATGATGATGACGATGATGATGACCAATCACTGGACAGGCTAAACGAGAACGCATCCAGTCGTAGAGAACGAGGCAAGCATAATGAGGCAAGAGAGGCGCGTTCAACGACTCATCGTCGTGATAGAAGGCAACAGAAATTTTCTCATGAAATGAACACTAGTTATCTATTAAACAAGTCAATTCAAGGATGGAACGGTCTATTCTACCCCGGATTGAGTGTCAGACGAGTTTTAGCAAAACCCAGAAATTCACCGGTTCAGAATGATGGCTCATAAAAAGCATGACACTTTCGAAGAACTAAATCATTTCCGATCCATACTTTCAAATTCCGAGAGATGTGTAAGTTTCTTTAAAAAACAGTAGATGCAGCGGACTTAACTGTTATCATATGTTGCCACATCTGCCAGAAAAACAAACGTCGCCTGGACAAAGGCACAACGAACATTTGATCATGAACATATGAACTATATTCGAAGGCGTAAGCTGTTAAGCGACCAGTCCACTGGTCATTCAAAAAACGGTTGACAAGACTCTGATCAGCGTGCACCATATAGTGCGGTCTTGTATGCGACGGAATGGCATAACCCAGTAGGCATGATCGTAGGATCGATAGTGATGGTGTCTCATACTTCAGCTCAGGTTACGGTGAGCTGTCTGGCAGTTTCAGCACCATGAGCGGCGTATGTCAAGGCTGCCCCCTCTCACCGTTTTTGTTTAATTTCGTCATGGATGAAATAATGGAGGACTGTTTGCGGCACTCGAATGATGCCGTTGTGAACCTCCTACTTGGTGAAAGACTGACTGATCTTGATTAGGCCGACGACAAGGTGTTGCTGTTTGATAAATTTCAGGGGGCACAAGCAACGCTGAACGCTATTCCGCGTTCTGCTAAGTACTTCGGAGTGCGCTTTGCAGCCTCAAAATGCAAAGTGGTTCTGCAAGTTTGCTGTAATTACGTAGATTTGCTATTAGATAATGAAGCCATGGAGGTTGTTGACCGGTTTGTATACCTGGGAAGCTGCATGAGCGGCAGAAGTGTAGAGAATGAAATAGAAGCGCGTATTTCCAAGGTTAGGGCGGTGTTCGCTAATCTGAGACACCTATGGCGACAGAGAGGTGTTTCCCTGAAACTTAAGGGTCGCATATGTCAGACAACAGTGAGGGCTGTATTACTTTACGGCAACGAAATCTGGCCGCTCAGGGTAGAGGACGTGAAACGTCTTCAGGTATTTGACCACCGATGTCTGCGTTCAATCGCTCGTATCGGGTGGCACCAGCGAGTAAGCAAGGAGATTGAGAAGCGGGTGTTTAGCACTGACTGTCAAACGAGTTCTTTTGTCCAGTCACTACATTTGCACAGACTTAGATGGTTAGATCATGTACTAACGATGCCAGCTAATCGTTTGCCGTACCCAGCACTCTTTGCCGACGATGCGGTCAGCTGGCGTAAGGTGCGAGGTGGCCAAATGATGACCTGGCGTAGACAAATGAAATAGTTCACGAAGGAATAAGTCACTGTAGATCGGGTTCGTCTCCCGGGCTGAAGCCCTCACGATTCGCAGAGTCAGTGGTTTGAAATGTTAGGTGAGATGGCGGCTAACCGAGTTCCATCGTGTGAATGTTGTTGTTGTTTGTCCGAGTTGTCTGTGAAGTGAGTGCACTTAATGATGCGAGGCAGTAAAAGCCGTGAGGAAACTGTCTTGCTGATGACGCCTTACTTTCACTTACATCTCAGTTGTTTGTTTGCAAGGTGTAGGCGCCTTGATGTTGTATGTTTGAATATAGAAGTAGTTATTTTTAGTAGTTAGGTCCATTACCCTCCACTTCTTTGTAATACTCTCCAATTATATAGGTTGTTTCCTCTCTGTTTTCCCTCGTGGTTGTGTGGCAGTTAAGCATCAGTGTGAACCAGTGATGTATTGCTGTCTATGATGATGTCCAATTGGGGTTTGCCAATTTACAAAGTAGCATGCATAAGGTGATTATTGAAAGAGTATCGAACTTGCGTTGTATTTGATCTGATCTGACCATCTACATTTCGTTTGTTCAGGTCTATGCGGGATTCTTGCACGATCACTTAAACGCTGATCATGCCTGGATTGAAACGGTGTTTCTGAACATTCACCAGAACATTGAGGAGCCCTTACGACCAGAACTACTAGAAGTAAGTACATTTAACTGTGTAACAGTATGAGCTCAGCACCAATCATCCTACTATCTGTCATTTTCAATCTGAGTAGACAGATGATCGCGATAACATATAGATTTTTTTTCAAAAAAAAGTGTCGGTAATACTCTAGCGAATAGGGATACAGTATAATCTGTTTATAACGAGGTCAAGACAATTGGTTCTCCTGATAAACTTGGACAGAGCGATGCAAATACGTAAACTAATTGATGCTCACTGGACTAACATTTTGTACATTCTGATCAAACACATATCTGACATCGAAACAAGGTGGGCGGATGTCACGACTTGAGAGATTAGGCAAACGGACGCAGAAATGGGAACAAGGTGAATAGATGAAAACAAGAACTTTGACTCTGTATTTTGTTTCCATGGAATGTTGGCTATTAGGGATTCTGGGTGTAGACAGTTTCCACATGGGCGCCAGGAATTTCTAATTGCTTCCAAATGAGTTGCGTACATGCTTCTTAATACGAACACTCAGTCATTGGTTTGTCCGCTCTACGTATCTCATACTAAATCATCACGAGTAGTTTACAACTAATGAGATGTGACAGACCTAAACTGCCTGCCCGGCGAGGTTCTAGTCTGTAGTGCTATAAACATACACAGCGTTGCAAGCTTTGCATACAGCGGCAGCCAAACGGTCCTTCGTCGACGTTGATCGGCAGTCAGCTAGAAAAGAGGGCTTCACGTACTATACTATCTTCATGAGTACCATTGTTATCTACAATTTTGGGGAAATGACGCTATCGTATCTTCGAAAATCTACGGATGATACCTCCTGGTCTGTACGGTTTCTGACGGTTTGTGGTTCAAGTTGTAAGTTGTACCTAATAAGTAGCATGCGCAATTTGCGAAGTAACTCACGTATTTTATGCTGCGCAAGACAGAAGCCGTCAAAATGCTTAAATCGTGTTGTTCAGAAATGTTTTCTGTATACACATTCTTACTGTGTTTCTGGGTGATCTGAGCACCTATGAATGAGGCAATCGTTAACCTCGTTCCCTCTAGTTGGCTTCAGACCGGGATGAGAGTGATTAAAATCCAAGGGCAAAATATTCGTTTTAGAAGTAATGTCATCACCATAGAATCTGCACAGCACTGTCTTTAAGAGGCTTTTACATGATGCAGATTCTACTCCAGGCATGAAGACGTCAGCTAGAAGTGGAATCGGTCGACCACTCCTCACAACCCCATCAGCCTCTAGAAAACAAATATCTGGCAGTTGAACCACGTATTACACGTGCACAAAAGCAGTAGTGAGAGAGAGACGCCGATGCTTAAAACTGTCACAGACACCAGCAACCGTTTCACAATATGAACAGTTAGCAAACAAGGACGTCAAATGAAATGAACAAAGTGATTTGTCCCGAACATTTGAATTTTACTTGCAACTGAAAAACCCAAAGCTATATTTTAAATTATACTTACTGATTTGAGTTCCTAGCGGTACAGGCAGGGCAGATGGCCAAAGAGCTCATTTGCAGTGCGGTGCGTTGTGTATTTATACAATAGCCTGAAGTGGAACATCGAATTTGTAAATTTTGGGTGGTCCACACATGTGCGGTCTGCACGGGTCATAAGCTTGATCAACTCGTATGACCTACAATGAATTACCTAGATCAAACAAAAAACCACCATAATTGATCACGACCCTAAAATAACCGCGTGCGTAACTTCATTTACGTGCGATTTGATAACTGCACTGTAGCTTGCCAACTGCGACACTGTCAAGATGGTGCTAAACAGCAACTATGGGATGAAACACCGAAATTGGGAAACACAGTGATAGACTGAGCGAGATCCCAGCAACTCCTCTTTACAACAAATTCCTGATCAACGTCAGAATCCACCATAGACAATAGTCAATACTTCGTTGCATCTTTTTAATTCCCAACTTTTAGGACAAACGATTATGTTCTGCAATATCGAAGAAAGATTTCAACATAGCTGTAGATGGATTGTAGTAAGCGTGTTTTGTCGATCTCTTGATCCAACACTTAAAGAATACGTCAGATTTCTGCCGCCTACAAGATAGTTCTAACTAATGCCCATACAAAATATAACTGCAGGTGAACATTAGTTGCTAGTCTCTGTCTAACTTTAACGGGAGCCAGTAGTGGCGGTGTCATCCCGTCAGCTCTCTAGTTATAGACTATCTCACTTGGCCAATGAGATGTCAGGTGGTCTACTGGATAATGAAGTTCGGTGCGACAATTCAGTTAGCATCATTGATGTGTTGTCATGGCTGTCCCGATGGATCTTCGATTCGCCCCGACAGCGATCTGCAAGGTCAATACAGACCCATGTTCAAATGGTCACCGTGATAAGATGAGGATGAAAAAGAAGTCAAAAACATTGTGTAAATGAATGTGTGGTTAACAGATTGTGCGTGGAGATACTACTGGTTTCAGTTATTGGTAGACGATAATTATATTGGAAATAGCACAAATGTAAGCAGCTTCCAGCTGATCGCAAGCAAATCGATTTTTATAAATTAACATTCCAACGTGACTGATTCCTCTTCAGTTGGACTCAAAGGAAAGATAGTCGTGGGGATTTTCTAGCCGACAAATTTCGGGTCAGATGACCGTCCGTATGAGCAGTTTCTGTTTGGGAAATTAAATGAAATTGTAACTTTTCAACGCCTATATTGGTCTACATTAGCACAGCTCACCTCAGAATACGAAGTTATGACGGTCACAACCATTACGGTTTGATATTTCAGCAGAGTAATGTGTCAGTCACAACACCATGTGTTATACACGACGGAATTATCGCATGCGAACACCTATAACGTTGTGACGAGTTCAGACAACAGGGATTCCAGGGAAATGATTCTTCTCGAAAAAGGCTGGTTGGTAAATCTATCTGAATTTTAAAGCTGGAATCATATATAGATGAGTTTCGCTTTGTATGTTTGTCTCAGAACACAAGAGTTGCTTGCGATTTCGCATCCGATTAAAAACAAGAGAACTCGACGCAACCGGATAAAGTCGAAGCTGGTTACACCAGTCTCGATTAGAGAATGTGAGCACAGAACAAGTTCCAGTGGTTGCCATCATAGCTAACGTAAAATCCCACAATGTGGATTGAACGAAGTTTACACATGGCGATTTCACGAAGCCTTTTTCTATCCATCACTGTTTCCCACATTTCATCCAACTATGTACACCAGAGACTGGCGGCCTACGATTCGACAGCCAAACTTGTCCGTCTGCGGTTCAGAAACTAAATTTCATGTCCTCGGGCTCAACATAAATGGCACTAATATTCAGAAACAAGTATAAGTGCTGCCAACATATTAAAGATGAACTACATAAGGTTACAAACCTAGCTAACAGATATCCACTTATCTGTACTTGGTGGCAACTAACTTGTCGCCCGATACCGACAAATATTCGATAGACAAGCAGCATCACATTTGACTTAATTGAGCACGTCATTCATTTTAAAGTTTTGAGAAGATTGAGCAACCGCTGTTTCCAATTTATACTGTGATGGACTTTACTAAAGGTTGGCTGATATCGTGGTTACCAGTTGCGTAGGTTGTTCCACTTTATCGACATAAACACTGACAGACTGGAAAGTCTGTCCCTTTCGAAAATAAGCACTAGACTCGAGTTTCGCTTTCATTAGAGCTCGTCAGTAGTGCATATCCTTGCCACGGCCAGGTCATCGATTACAGTTAAGAGGACGGTTACTGTGTCTTCTATCGAGACGATCAAGCAACCTGATTATTACTCACAAGCGAAAGTGGTTGAGCGTTCATATATGATAATTCGGTCGTGCCTAACATGGGGTCAGTGGCGCAGTGGTAAACAAGTTTGCCTCATGAACAGCGTGGCCGGAGTTCTAGTCCCGGCAACGGCAAGGATATGCACTATTGGCGAGCTCTAATGAGAACGAAACTCGAGTCTAGTGCTTCTTTTCGAAAGGGGACGAGTGGAAAGTCTATAGGAATGCAACAGCTGCGATCAATTATGGGTGATGTTCAAATTGAAATCATTACACAAGCTGTTTGCTCAAAAACGATTCTGGCCTGGCGTGATATTGTTGAGTGGATAAGCATATCAAAACGACCAGCGACAGACACTCATAAGAAGATGAAGCGTAGGTGAATTTTACATAAAAAAAAACTAAGCCTGGCAATAACACAGCTATATTGTCATTTGAGTGATCGACCACTCTCTCCAATGTTTATGTAGTCAGTTTTTTCTCTCTATTTTAGGCATTTCTCGAAGATGACAAGTCTGAGCGTGTGGTCTGGTTGAACATGTGTCATCAACTGGGAATGCGTTCCAGTCACGACGAGTTGTTAAGGCAACTGGCCATTCAGCGGAAAACATTCTTTCATGAAGAATTGGTTGGGAATGATTATGCATAGTCTTTTAGCCTTGACAATGCACGACGAACCGATCAGAGTTAAAGTCGTCCGAAAAAAAACAGCCGCATTCCACTACATCATTGTTGCACCTGTTCCGCCCACAGTTTACGTTACGTTCTCAACAATAATCGATGAGACTAACCATCATCCAATGTTTGATTTGATGCATACATATCACAGAATACAGGTTGTTTTAAATTTTTAAACAACAGATCCCGTACCAACTGCTCAGCACAATAGTGTGCCACTGGAACGTGTGTGAGATATCGAAGCAACGGTTTCGGAAATGAAGGACACAAGTGAGCTCGTAAATAGAGTGAAACGCTTTGAGTCACCGTGAAATGGCATCCCCATTGTTCTACACTATCAAAGAGTTGCTCGGGTGACATCGTGACTCGTTTGAAAGTTTGTAACTGAGATTTACGTACCCAAGGCTGAATAACCTTAATCAGAGGCATAGCAGAAATCGTCATCAGATGTACGTCAAACATATACAATGGTATTTGATCGGCTTCTTCTTGAAGTGATGTTTATCCCACAGTTATAAATGATGCTTCAGGTTTGTTGGCGTATTGCTCGATAAGTCCGTATATGAATAGATTAAAATAAATGTAAGATTATAGCTGATAAACATTTGTGGAAAATGTGCACATGGTCAAGTAAAATAGCGCAGTATGACGTCTTCATCACTAGTGGTTCATGAACTGAAAACTGTCGGACAAGTTTGTTTCACTTACACTGGACAAATGTCTGTTTGTGATGGAAGCGGATACTAACGTAGCCAAGCAATCAAGCTTTGGCTTGAGTATTTATTCCCATGACTTAGCACCCAAGCGTCGTCTGATAATCGGCCAATTTCACAAATCAACCTTCACTGCATAGATTAGCCTCGTTCCTCCCATAATTTCGAGATCGACAACTTATTAATTGAAACAGGTATTGAAACGAAACTTGTCAGAGAACTTGTTTTAACAACTGTACTATGTAACGCATGTCATGTTATACTGCCAGGCCGCCAATAACTCTGCAAACAGTCTCTGATTGTTTATTCAACTGATGCCGTTGGCTAAAAGACATTTTTTTTACATGGAGAGCAGCCTCTACGAGACAGTTTTCAACAAATGCTCTCTGAACAGGTCACGCCAGTCGATATGACTCAACTTGTGTACACTGGTAAGTGCAAGTGGTTAAACGGACGATGGTCCGTCATTTTATTGTGTTCAATTCTGCTTGGACGATCTCGCAACAGTCGCTTTGAATTCCACCCTGGAAGGCCCGTTCAACAGTCTTTTGCTTTGAAAATGGAGAACTCGTTTGCGCTGACATAAACAATTCGTTGATCCACCCTAAATGAAAATTTCGGCACCCATTAACAATTTTAAACTGACAATCAGCTTGTAGCCTACTTAACAAATGAAATTTCTTTCGTTCGGTTAAACAAAATTACGGAACGAACCGAGAGATATCTGAAACAGTTAACACAATGTGATCGAGAACGTTACGACAATCAATTGTTAAACCACCAGTTAAATGGAACCGATGGATAGTTGTGGTCACCTTGAAATACCTAATTAACTCGTCAAACGAGACACTATCAGGGCAGCTATTTTCTGAATAAAACAAGGGCCTGCGTTTTTTGTTCAACTGTGTACACGTGATCGGATAGTTCTTCGTGACGCACGTATGTGGACACACTCTGTAATTTATTCTAGGTTTTACAACGTCACATGTCTTGGTGACTACTCTCAATGAATATTGTTATCAATATGCCGACAGGTGTTACAAAGAATATTAACAGACTGCAGTAAGCTGAATTTTCCCCCAACTTGTTTACTATATTTGACTATCGAACTCGACACTTAGTCTATCCAACTTTAAACCAACCATTACTTGGCAGACTAAGAAGAGATTAAACAGAGTGGTTAGGTTTTGTCAACAATGACGTTTCTATTTAGAATCTAAAGTCTACAGATAGTCCACGACAAGACGCAATTTTAACAACATCTAGACATCCGAAAGGTGACTCACCTCCACAAGTACAAGAGAGGGATCAATTGCAGTACGTCTCAGAAATGATGTAAGTTCGTCCGCTTGCACACTGATGTGTATACCTACGTGTGATATTATAGTATATCAGGCAGCAGTGCAGCTACAACAATCTGTGCTGTAACCAGGGTAGCTTCGTTAAGCTAGGTAATGTGTAAAACCGCAATCAGGAAAGACCAACGACAAACAATCGCCGATTGGCATATATCTTTTTTAACGAGATAGTTCGACAGTAATGAGCTACATTACAAAAAACACAAGTGCAATTTTCAGCAATTAATTTCTTACAGAAGTTTGAACAAAACTGTTAGAACACAAATAATAGTAGATGCACACATCTCGTAATGAAACATTGATACCAAATTTACAATAAGACGAATCGATTTTTGTGTAGCCTGTTTTACACTGAGAGGCACAATAAACACTATTTTGAGCTCTTACGACTGTGGCCAGTGAAAATTGACAATCGGAAAACGACTGTGTTGATCCGCATTAACGAGATGTAAGGCGAGTTTTATGTCCTTTTGGTGCGGGTGGACGCAGTCCACCTCGGATTGTCAGTCTGCGCTGGTCACGACCGAAACGGGTCAAAATGGTGTGAGAACGTTTCTTGATGATTACTTTCACACCCGATCGGCTTCGATCTTACTCGGATTTATCACAGAGATAGTTTGAACAGGGAATCGAAAAACAACCTTCCACGTTACGAACTGAAGGTATTACCCACTGGGCAACCAATTGTACAAGCATCGCTTATAAGAGAACCTGTGTTTAATTGAGTTGCAACATGTTTCATATCCAGGTAGTACGGATGGAAACAATCTACCTTGGAATCGCCTTTAATAGCAAACAAATGGGGGAATATGCTATTAATTGGAAAATGCCTGACACCGACTGAGCATCTAAAACGATAGAACAACTTGTGAGGAATCCGTAATTTGGAGTTTGGCATTCCGAGGACACTGAATAGCGAAGCCACGATGATTCCCCGGACGTTCTTCAAAATTTAGCCAAATCAACTAGTTCACTTGATACTTTTCGAACGTGAAGTCTGCAAGTGTGAGCCTTCAGTGGGAATATGCTTGCTACCGATTAAACATCCATAACTTCGGAATAGCTGGTGGACAATGCGTGATTAGTTTGTTCACAAGCTGTTCTGAAATACGGGAGTAAATAACCAATCAGTGGGACAGGATAGGCACATAAGTTCAGAAAAGGAGCAGACTTACAAACAATTGTTTCGGAACATACAAATCTGGTTTGAATCGATTGATTGCGACCGCTTCGGTAACCCGCACAAATCTTGGATTGGAATGACACGAACTGAATCGATAGCACAACCAGTGGTCGGGACGCGCCCAGCAACTGAGGTAACTAGCTGCCTGTATATTCGAGCAGTATCGCCGTTTTCCGGTAATACGGACTAATGCATTCAATTAGGTCAACGTACCTTCCATTCTGGAGACAAAGCATCTCCCGGTTCTGCATATATGTAATCTTCGTGGCAGTTACAAGTAAATTGGTAGACATAGTGTGAGATGGTCCCGACATATCGATCTCCTTGGATTGAAGAAAGGTAGTTTTCCGACCACAGCAAATACACAAAGGTCAATTAGGTTGAAGTTTCGTTTAACTGAAGTTCTTAATCAGTGTGTTCTTTGAAGTCTGATGCAATTACCCTTACAAAGTAGCTCTATGTAGAACCTCTAAATGACCCATCCTATTCTTTTACTTGCTTGCCACAAACAGAGGACTCAAGTTATTGTAAAGTTGGTACTTATGAGGTGGTTAATTTAGGTTTGTACATGGCTTGTGAGCTACCTCAAAAAAACATACAGCACGCACTGTAGTGATGCACAGACTGGGAATATAAAACTGACGTTAGTGTTCAGTTTATCGCCGCGCTTGGCGCACAGATCGATAACGTTACATCATCAAAATAAATTAACGGAACAGTAGGCAGGGGGTCAACGGGTGTGGTAAATACCCGCCTCTAGAAAACTTCAGTGAAGTGAAACGTCGTACCAGAGTCCGGTTGGTCAACCTTCATTGACCAAGAGAAAAAATAACCACTCGAGTCTCGGTAGTGTGGCAGTTGCAAAAAAAAGTTAGTCAAACAGTTTATATGAGACGATCGGACTCTTATTTTAACGCTGCTCGCTCCGATATATTGACCATGAGCCGTATAGGGCCAGTATTCTGTTAGGAAAAGCAATGCAAGCTACTGATTTCGATTCTGTCCCCAACAGCATGCTTTCCAGGAAGCTGCAGATTAACGTTTTACAACTACTGCTGGGTAAAACATAACAGTTCGGATGTAATATGGACAAGCATTCAAAAACACATCATGGCTTGATGGTGCAATGATAATGTCAACTTGTTCGCAAGCTAAACGCTTGCATTCTAACTGTAAATAGACCAACTCATCAGCTAAATACAAACAGCTTATTATTGAGCTTCCAATCATAGTAATATTCTATTCAGCTTTCAAATTTCATTATTTTTCACTGGAAATAAAAGAGGAACAAGTTTAGAGGGTGTCCTTGAATCATAAAGAGCAGAATGTGGTGAACGATTGTTTTCGACAATTCCTCCCCAGATTAGTACACGAGGTAACCAATAGGGCAAAAAAGTAATATGACTGAACGCATACGCGAAAAACGTCTAACGATTCAAAGATGTATAACTACGGCGTGGTGTGCGTTATGCAAACGTATTACATAAACTAGACAGATTCGGTGGTATGACCCGGCACGTAACAAGATTGAATTGATGGTGGCCATGGGAGCCACAAGCCAGACACACATTTCTCGGGCAAACAAAACAGGATTACGTAACCGAATGGTAATCAATTTGGCGTTGGTCAGTATGTGCAGTTAGACTGACGATGTTGCTGATGAGCGGTATAGACAGAAGGGAAAGTTGATTTGGTAGCTAGAGTAAGCCAGAAAAGGAATAATCGCACCAGCAACTGCCAAGCCGTGTATGAGGATGCACCTTGATCCATTTAGAGAAATACGTAGTGGTTATGTGAGCTACACATTCCACTGTACAACAGTAAGAAAATGACTGCACAAGCACTGATGGGTCAGAAACAGGAATTGTCTTTCGGATCCGAGTAAAACGTGATCACAATAATGATAGACATAGGCAACGTGATAGTCGAAACTAGTCATTTGATGATGTGAAAACAATCGACATGTTCAAATGCCACTTAACCTTCGGATGGAAGTTGTATGAACGATGATTCCTTATCAGACGTGGGGATGTGCTAAAGATACGTAAGGGAGAAGTGCAGATTGGGAAATGATCTGGGGCACGCTATTAATAAAGTCCAATACATCTTTTACCATCTCTGCGGAACAAAACAATGTTGTCTCAATCGGGTGATGAAGCACTCTCCTTCTTTGCAGGAGGAACGAAGCTAGTGGAAATGTGACTATTAGTCGGCAGGTAAACGCACCTGATCCATTAGCGTTCTTCTTCAGAGCTATGCCTGAGATATCAAACAATCAATCTATCTCTGCTCCTCAGTTAAATGTCAAAGATGAGTAGGCATTAAACGTCTGTACTCGAAGTGCAAAAACAGTACTTGCAAATAGGATAACAGGCTTTCATCAACAGGTTAACGGCATTTAGAACTGCGCAGTTGTTGATTTTCCAGCTTCCTCATGAATATACCCCCTAAGAATTGGCCCAGTGGACATAACATCTGTTTACTTAGAAAATTTAAGTGGACATTACCAGTAAGTAAGCAGATAACAGTCAAATATATGGTCACATTCTTCGTACTTCAAACTGCGTCTTGGGTGGCAAGTGCTGGGCTACCGATCACAAAGTTGATCATTCATTATTCAGGTATCAAACATCACAACTTCAACATTAACTAAAAAGGCGATTTTCAAAATCTGGTCAAATCTAGTTACCGATCCGGACGCGACCGACTGTGAACGGATTAAAAAGTCATGCACTAATGTCAGAAGGGCCGACTTCAGATCTTCGTAGCTAACCGAAACGACAAGCACGGAAAATCTCCACGACTAGCACGGGAATGTGGGCATACACGTGTATAAAAGTGTACCATCACATGGTCAGGTGTAAGAGGTAGATTTTGTCCGCTCAACAGATAGTCGACAGGCCGATCTGGTGGTCCATTACTGCCGTGCAGAGCAGGTCAGCCTCACCGAAAGAAGCACATATGAAATTGTAATTGCGATCAGAATCCGTTTGATAGATATCATTCGTGGACATAGCCCAAAGCTGAACAGGTGAGCTAAGTTCACACATTGAAAGCCAGGCTACACTATGACCGTCACTTGCAAGCTTCAAATTGCAAACATACCACCCGCATGTCTTTGTACAGATGTGTCGAGCCAGTACCGTGCTGCGTTTTCTTTTTAGGAGACCATAAAAATCACAATCAGTACCGGTCAGTTATAAGTAGCCACAGTTGCAATGGCCGCCCGGAGACAAGACTGCCCACTGAATGAAAACTGTCCGTTATTACTTCACAGTGTAAGAAATATGTACGCGTATGACACACGTATATCTTCAACATTTATATAAGTAACCATGTACAAACATGTTCTGCCGAGCTCACCAACGTCTCCCATCTACTTTACTATACTGAGTGATAAAGTGAGTTAATAAATGAACAGGTAGACTAATAGAAGTTCGACGGAAAACATATTGTATGCTATCTGCGTTCATCTGGATGACAACCATTTGCTAACCTGTCGATCAATCGAACCTTGATTGTTCACGTTCGACATATAACCAATTATATTCCCCTAGGGGTTGAAGTGAATCTTTCGAGTTCTAATAGGGGCAAATTTTACTACAATCGGACAGTGCAGAGGCCACTATAGTGAAGTTTCTCTATTCCATAAGAATGACGATAATATACTGTAACACTATGCCGTACGTATTGCCACGAAAGATATTTATAAGCAGAAGGTGAATAACGTCAATAAAAATACATTTATATGACACGTAAATAACAGTGTGCCGAATATATGTGAATAACAAGACTGTATCACACAATATCAGAACTTACCAAAATCCAGATAGCTCCATAAGAATGACTTTAACTGTTGAGAACATTGATTGAAAAAGTGGAAGCCTGTGGGGAATGACGAATGAGTGAGTTGATGTGAGAGTAGTTCTTGGCTCGTAACTCGTTTTTTTGGATGAAGCTGTACAGGTCTGACAGTACTCAACGTAGGACCGTGGTTAGCTCGATTAGCGGCGTCAAAGCAAGATGTGTTGCTCAGCATGTTATGCAGTAGTGAATAGTCATTCCTAGTGATTTATCACGCAGAAGTGTGTGACAGAAAATGGATAGTTGTTGTGGCACTGTTCGTGGCCAAGAGCTATGTCAAACAATGAAACAGGTAATGAGTTGGTGACACTGACAGCAACGTTGCTGACAAAGTTGGAACAGCTGACCGTATCCGGTGCTTCATGCTAGGCGCTGCGTTCGGCTTTGATCGAACGGACATAACCGCTTTTATGATTCATATTTGCCTTCGAAATGTACGTCAACGGGGTATCAATGTCGGGACACGTCGCAGATTGGATACATGTTAGAGAGGCAACTGACCAGAATGCGTACACGACAAGTTTAACAGGTTAATCAAGGAGTATGTATGGACAAATGTAGTGGAGGTGCGGTGTTGAGTTCAACACGATGATTCGGCTGACCTGTCAGTTTCGGACGAGGTCAGTCGAACCTCCACTTACGTAATCAGCAGCATTGTGTTCCACCTAACATCTCACAAAGCTTCATCGAAGAAGAATCCATAAACAACGATAGTCAAAAACCAAAACTTGATTAGGAACTTACGTGTACATCTGGATTGCAACACAGGTCATACAACGAAAAAGTCACATAAATCTCGGAAGCAGCGCAGTCAAGAGTATGATAGCGAAACACATGCTTGGATCCAGTTGCAACTTGAGTGGTTACTTATAAGATGTTGATTCATTGTGATTAAGCATACAAATTCTGGACAACGCATCTTCTCTCTTTCTTTTTTCTATCCTCAAACTGGAGGATGTTCTCAACATGATTGTGGGGTAGTAAAGCACTAATGCATAACACTGGTGAAATGTTGCCCATGGTGAAGACGATAAGGTAAGTTAAACAAAGGTTCTTCGTGTTGTTTGCCAAACCGTTTTAAGATTTTCTGAGACACTAGCACCGAATCTTAAGAAACTACCCGAAGTGGATGGCGGTAAACCATGTGCTGCTATCTTGGTAACACGTCGCTCGTGTTTTTGCTTCTTTTTGGTACTACACGTCCGTTTTGTTTCCCATTGTTTTGTTACATTCACATCAAACTTGTTTAGAATTTGTCGGTGTACACCCGAAATGCAATAACTGGCCATTTATTTACTCGCTTCAGTGATTACTTGGTGGATGAAGGCTCGAAAAGCGAATCAATTTCTGATGTACTATTAATCAATAGTAGTTCTCTACAGTGGAATTGTTCCACAAGAAAACCAGCAAAGTACGGCTGTCAACCGATGTCCAGACCTTTTGCCACGTAAATTCAGCGTGAACGGACAAGGTAGTGCATTTTTACACTTGTAATTTCTAGTCGTGATATGCAACATTCTAATCGAACACCCTTTAGCGATCACAACAATAGGATATTCTGCCGTGCCAGTAACACGGTCAGTGTACATTCGCTTGTATGAAAGTTCAGTGATCAACACAAGACTGGTATCATGATAAGTCATTTGTCGTAGACAGGAACGAAGGCGGATAATGCTGTCTCTACACCTTAACAAATTGCAACAGAAGATCAATAAACACATGTGACAGGACAATGAATCACTGAAACCATACACATATAAAAAGTATAAGTCGGACTAGATTGTAGTGTGACTCGAGCTGCAACTCACCATAAGAGAACTCAGGAGAATTCTACAGAAAGAAAAGGAAACTAAGGAAAATAGAAGTTGGAATTGATGACGTTGTGGGTGTAAGCACACTAATGAATCTGGCATGCTGCTATGTCGGATGGCATTTCCAATCCCCGATCATTCATCATGAAATTCTCAACACGCAAGGCGGCACTTAACAAACTTGCTCAACGGAACGTTCAGGTGTATATAATTCGCTTATTCTCTCGTAGCTTCATTCAGCCATTGGCGGCTGCGATGACTAATGTTCAGTCCGGCAAATGTTTATTTAGCGTACCATGTAGGTAGACTTGCACTTTTATTGCTGAACCGGTTGGTGGCGTTTTCCGGATGTGCGTTAGAAAACAGCCGCGTTGTTCAGGTAATCAGTCCGTTTGAGGGAGAGAACACAAGTCTAGGTCAAGCGTCTGAACCGCAAAACAAGATGAAAAGCACACGAACAATATACACTCTTCCTATCGGCGACAACCGGAAAAATTTTCTACCAAAAGTTTAACAATACAGTATTCGTATTGAGTCAGCAGAAGCTGCTTTATATTCATTCAACAAAGCGATTCGGGAAGTTCACGTTTAAAAAAAATGGGCTATCACACTCATGAACCAAAAGAAGCGAAGGGTCATGGATAAAAGGCAGAAATTCGAAGTAAAAATGGATTTGCGTGGCAGATCAATTTCAAGATGAACGATAGTTGGTAAAAAGTGACAATGGCGGAACCAGTAACATTCACCAAAAGTTGGCAGCTGAAAATGGGCAGTATGTTAAAAGAAGCCATAATGAGAATGTTCAATAAGGTGGGACACAGCGATTAAAACGTTTCACAAGATACAAGTGAAGCTAAGACACAATTCGGCGGCCTCTACTCAATAGTCAAGGAATGCGTGGTGAAAACTGTGCACTAAACTGATCAGACATGAGGCCAGAACCTGAAGAACCAAAACCGAATCTGGATATGAGAAAAGACTATAAAAGGAATGATAAAAGTCAGATCACTGTTTGACATCCGAGGTGTCGTCGTAGCCCGCATTGTCCCCGTAACTGGGTGACTTTTCAAGGCCGGGCATCGTGCGACTGGTGGATGCGTCGGTTGATGTGGTTTGGCTACGATACATAACCTCTGTGCCATCGGATAAAAGGTCATCGCGGATCCATAATCCAGTACTTCGATGAAAAAGACTGGCAAAAAAATTTCGAGTGATCACCACCGTGAGTAGAATGCAGTGGACCATGACTGCAAGAGCCATGGTACTGAATATGGTGGTTACGATGCGATAGACGTTGGAAAAGTCGCTGTATCCGTTAGGGAACAGGGGGAATCCACCGATCCAAACAGTTGGATTCGAAGGACCGACCGAAGTCTTGTCAGATAGACCAAACGTGTAACTCAGCAGCATGCCCACAGTGACCACAGCCAAGTAGATGAAGTAGACGAGGATGACGTAGATCGCGTGACAGAAGAACAATGGAACGCCGGTAAAACACAAATCCAAGAGGATCATACAACCGGGGATGCTGTGCTTCAGCTGCTGCTCAAATGCTGTGGTGTACATAGAGAGAACCGTTGAAAATGTACTACCTAACGAGTATGTAACGCAACAACAGCACACTTCATTGAAAATTACAGTCAGCGTTATACAAATGGTCAGAAAAGGCTAATAAAACTCTATTTGGGTTTTGGCTACTTACAATAGTTCCCAGCCCACACATCACTCAACAGATTGCACGGCATAAGCATATAAGCCGAAAGCCTAACGAATTCTCTTTTAACTTGACCTCATCTCACCTGTCAGGTAGAAACGATTCACTTTGCGGCTATAGGTTTTTCATCGTGTATCATTCTTGTAGACAATCTTCACGTAGACAAGACAACGACGAGTTAACGGATTCAGGAACCTAGTTTGGACTGATCAGGCTGAAACAGCAGTCGGACAAAGACTCCACCTTCGTATCGCTAGCTGATGTTCATATCCGCCGGCTTACCTGTTTTATGGATAACGCATGTGACGGAATGAGTACAAATGATAACAATGGGATGGTTAGCATTGACCGTATTTAGTCATTGTGATCGCCATCGTTTCTAATATTAGAAAGTAAGTTGGTCAACCGAGTCCCTTTCACCATAAACGTTTCGTAAGGCGATTTAGTATTCAATTACGATTGATCTGTGTTCGATTAGCAAGGTAAATATCTACATAGTCAGCAGAACTAATGTAGCTGTAAATTAAACTCACGAGAAAATTAAACTTACTTCGAAACGGATGGGCAAGTTAGGAACTCGTTACAAACCCACTTAGCAGTAACAAGAAAATCGTGGTTCAAGCTCGAATTCATTTAGCAACGTAAATTCGTACACTTTCACTTTGATAAGTGGAAGTAGACGTTTACGCACAACTATTTTAGCGGATGTCCCAAATGACAAAAACGCGATTATGCACTATCATGAAAGGAAGTCAATATGCAAGTGAGAGAGGTGAGTCACTTACGAGCACACTAATCCGTTTAGAACTAGCCAATCAAACTAAACGGACTGGAACACACAACCAACCATGGCAGTTTTTCTTATGCTTCGCTCATTTCTTAAGATGCTGGATAGATACTGGCAAAAATCAGTGATTAACTTGGCGATATCAATCAGTCGCACGAGTGATCAATATACAAGGTCGATGTGTATCTCGTTTGCACATGATTCTGCTTTGTGGATGACATAGGTGAACTGGAAAGAGGTTGGTGAAAATTATCAACACAAGTGACGACTAACATAACCATGACTAAATATTTCCATTATGAAAGTAAAAAATGTAGAGGAAGAATTCTGATGGTCGTACATAGAAGAATACGGGACACTTGATGCGGATCACAGTGAAAGGCTAACAAAAACAAATAGCGTAGTCACTGGATAGTCTGCGAGCACGTGATCAATTGTGAACTACTGTCAGCAGACAAATGCTACGCCCACAAAGACTAACGGATAAACGACAGTGTTGTTAGAAATGCAACTGACTTGTAAGGACAGTCTTTTTTACCATATATATATATATATATATATATATATATATATATATATATAAAGTATCAGCATACCTGACTGCATAGGATTTAGGTATTCGTGATACCTGAGCATTAACTAATGTACAACCCTATAAAACCAAAATCCGCAAGATACTTCATCTGTTCAGGCGACGCAAGGTCCCGGTCCAGAAGGTTTTCCACCAGTTCTTTCCTATCGACGAAATGCGGTAACAACAATTCATTTCAGTACATGACAACCGCTATACTCTTTCTCAAAAAGAGGACCGGGCGTCGACGAATAAGTCAGACTTTTATCTGGTCATGTTGATCTCTTGTAAACTTTCTCTGCCTTGAAAGATTTAAGTGAGAAGAGACCGAGTCGGTTTAGGTTCTCGACATGTTTGTACTTATCAAACCTCCAATTTTCATCAGACACTGCAACTTCGATACCGCTACCGAAAACAAGTGTTGGTTGTTTTCTTAGACAATGGTGAGGCGCTCGATTCCATCGACAAAGCTGTTTGTAAATCCTAAATATATGCTAACCGCTACAGCGATTATTCTCTGGTCTTATGCTAATCATCATCGGCTTTTTCGAAAGTAAGTATAAAAGTAAACATCGACAGGTTCTTATCAGATCAGTAAGCTACCGATACAACTGAAGACGTATACCGGAAATGTCAATATCCGGCCAGAGATTCCAAAAAAATAAAATTGACTGAGATATGCAATCCCTTTTGAATATCACAAACCGGTGGTAAAATAAACGGGGCAAACGTCGGACAGCCAGCTTTTGGACTTATCAAATAAAATTTCCGAAGCTTCCGTAAACTGTGACCACATGAATGTCCGTCCGCCATGTGATCTGTAAACATGAACGCGA